>PVHY01020381.1:0-25665 GCA_004024945.1 Uropsilus gracilis | reverse complement strand
TACCCTCTCCCTTACCACCTCCCTCATCCAGTCCCCTCAACCCCTCCCTTACCCAATTCTCTCACCCCTCCCTCACCCAGCCCCCTTACCCTCTTCTTCATTCCCTCCCTCACTCCCTCCCTCCCTCACACAGGACCCTACCCACCCCTGGTTCCCTCTAAGAGGCCTTGGGCCAAGCATTTGCCCCATGGGCTTGCTCCTTCCCTTCGGATGAAGCAGCTGCAGCACCTGCTCTTCTGGCACCTCCTCTGGTAACAGCTGTGGGGCCTAAAGTTTCTCTTGTCACCACTGAAAGGGAAGCATGGACAGGGCTGAAGCCTGGGCCCGTATCCCTGACAGCGCCCCACCCCAAACCTCTCTTACGTGACTACTCTCTGCCCGCACTGACCACACTGACCAGGGAGAACAATACCGGGAGAGTCCTGGCTTTTGCTTTTACTTATCGCCAAGAAAAGTAAACACTGATAGCATGGACAGAAAGACGAAAAAGAACATTCTCCCCCATCCCAGGCCCCCTGTATGGAACAGAGCCCTCCCTGGCCAGACATCCAGAGTCCCCCAAGACTGGTAGGCATGGCAAAGGGCCCCCTTATTACTTGCTTCTGACACCTGGGATGTGAGCAGCCTTCCCACACCAGTATGCTGCCGTCAGCATGATCATTTCTAACCACCATCTATTCTATTAGAGGAATTATATTCCTGGCACCTTGGGGCTTCTTAGGACCCTCTCTGGGAATCTGCAAGTTCGAAGCTGGATTTAAATAATACTACGGTGTGGTTAACCTCTCCCACTCTCTCCTTTTCGTGAGTGCATGTGGCCTCTGCCAGGTGATATGTGGTATCACGGCAGAATGAACACAGAAGACTGGTCACTGCCCCCTTTTCTTAAGCCAGGCATCAAACGTGTGGGGATTGTAAGAGTAATGGTTCTCTGCTCCCTAATTTTTGGGGAGGAGGGTTGGAAAATAGAGTTGTTTCTCACAAAAATGTTATTTACATTATTTTAAGATTTTGTTTTAATTTCAAAGATGGTAGATGCTGATGAATATAATCTATATAAATAGAAACTTTGGGGTTCTTCATTATTCTTAAGAATTAAAGAGGTTCTGAGCCACCTTGTTTGGGAACCACAGGCACAGGCAGAATGTGAGAGCACAGGGTCAGCTGGTGGTGCTCATGGTCACCATGATCCGGTGGCCTGTCTCTGGGCATGGCACCAGGGACAAGTTGCCATGCAGTTCTATATTTTGACCCTTTCTTCTACCTCACTTCTTTTTCTGCTCCCTCTTCCTTCTCTTTCTCCTTTCCCCTCTTCCAGCCTCAACTCTCACAACAACACTTGCAGATAATACCTTCCCTTCGTGTGAACTGAAATTTTTCTCTCATATCTAGAGACCTAATGACATTTGAAATAGGCTTTTCATTATTACTCATCCGATTCGAAAGCGGTAATGCATATATTTTAACAACATTTTCACATGTAATCAAAGAACTGAAAATGAAAATGAGAACTTTTTTCATGTGGAGTTGGCAGAGATTTATTAAATGGCAATTCTGGGTGCTGGCAGACATTCAGGGAAGGACATCCTCGTGGGGTATCTGGGAGGGTTTGGAAATGCTTAGCAAGAGTCTTCAAAATAGCCTACCGGGTGACCCAGAGGAATGTGAGGGAAGGAGGAAGTTACTGGATGACAGAATCAAAGACCAGTCCTCTAGCAGGTAGTGGACGAGGGTCTACATAGAGGGGGACCCCTGAGGGAGGTGCAGATGGGGTGCCAGACCCTGCAAACCTGAGATCACTTTGTGTTTCTTGGTGTTGGAATGTTGTCCTACTATGCCCAAGGTTCTGGTGACATTGAAGAAAAGGCATGGCCAGGTCTTGGCTATGAGATCCCGAAATCATGAATGGGAGCCCCACAAGCACTGATGACCTCGACCTCATACCCAAGTAGCACCTGTTTGTCAGTATGGAAACCTCTTTGGCTTGAAAGCCACATCCTTCCTTTCCACTGTTCTTAAAATCTATGCGCTCAGAAGCTCTGTAGCTCCTGGGCCTCTTTGTTTTAATTGTTTCCCTTTTCAACTTCCCAACAGACAGACAACTCTGAAGTCCTTCCTGCTGTTTATCTGTCAGCACAAGATCTGGTGACCTCTGGTCAGGTACTTGACTCCTCTAATTCTCTTTTTTTTTTTTTCATTCCACAAGTGTTTATTCCACACCAATGAAGTGCCAAGTAGTGTCATAGGAAAGCTGCCAGAGAGAGAGCAATTAACAAAATGAACAATCAAACAAACCCTGTCCCTGAGGACTTACATTTTAGTGGGAGGAGGTAGATAATAAATGAGTAAGAAAGAAGGCCAGGTGGTAACAGGCACCAAGGAACTAAACAGGAACTAAAACAAGAAGAGGAATTAGGACAGACAGGAACAAGGTTGAAATTTGAAACGTAATCACCAAAAAAAAAAAAAAAAAGCCATACTGAGAAGGTGAGCAAAGACCTGAAGACATGATATCATTCCTTGTTTGTAATATGGCTATGATAGTGATAGATTTTACCTCATCATCAAATTGTTGTAAGGATTAAAAGAATTAATATATACAAGGCACTTAATGCCTCATCTATTGTATAACTATCAGGTTTTGCTGTAATGATTGCTTCACTAAGTTTTTGAAGGTTTTATTAATGTTTTTCAAGCATACAGTTTAGTTTGTCTTGGGAATTTAAAGATGGAAAATATGGTCATATCATTATACACCTTAAAAGTCGTAATAGATATCATTAGCCAGCTACTGCATTTTCTTGCTGATCCAGGAACCCTTCTTGACACAGTCCTTTAGGTAGTCAAATTGAACAGTTGGAATGGGCAGGTGAAAAGAAAGCTATATGTCAACCCTTGATGCAATTATAGTTCAGGATGGATTCTTCTTTCAAATTCCCCTCCACTATTCTCACCCATTTACTGTGAGACAGTAATTCCCCCTGTCACCAAGAACTGGCATCCCACCTCACTCATCCTTTCTGTGAATTAATAATCTTCATTTACTCAGAGTGGCAAAGAACAACTGACTCTCCACTATTGAAATTAGGTAAGACAATACAACTACCCCACATGATTAGTTGTCAAATGACTGCAAGTTATTTATTTGGATCACCCAATAGACTGATCTTTGCTTCCTTTTTGTGTCTTTTTTGTGACAACAGGTCTGAGTCCCTGTTTTTGGCATGTGTGACACTGGGTCAGATGTTCTTAGGAAAGAAAGTGGCTCTAGACCCTGTTCTCCTTACATAATTGTGAAATTCTCACAAGTTGAACACAGTGCTTTCTCTTGAGCTTCATCAAGATAGTCCCAGTGTCTAAATTTGGTGCCAAATAGTAATATCATTATTCAGAGGCCTACTAAAAATTAGTTCAGTGGAAATTTCCTTAGAACTGTAAAGCAAAACCAAAAACAAGTCTACTTCCCCATGGTAGACCAGATGTCCATAAAGAAGAATCAGTAAAATGCAGTCAGAAAATAAGCCTGGACATGGTAGCTCATGCCTGTAAGTGGCAGCCTAGGAGGCCACGGCTGGAGCCAGGGATCACAGTTTGAGTCCCACCAGGGCTCAAACTAGTCCCCCCCAAAAAATGGCTGGGCGTGGTGGTGCATGCCTGTAATCCCAGCTACCTGGGAAGCTGAGGTTGAGGATTGCTTGAATCTGCGGTACCCCGGGCAACATGAACCCATGGTTCCACAGGCAAAAATAGTGAGACCTAGTCTCAAAAAAAAAAACAAAAAAAACGCAGTCAAAAAATATTGTCTTCAAGACAGAAGTTCTCTAATTCTTCTTAGAAGAAGTTCTGTTGCCTACACCAGTGGGAGGTCTTATCCTAGCATTCATCTAAAAACTGGGTTTTATTCCCAATATTTTATTTTGTAAAATATCCAGCATATAGAAAAGTTGAAAGAAAAACACTCCCCTTTGCCAATGTTCTATAGTATGAAATATGATTTTTTTGTCTTTTTGCTTTTTGTTTTTTGTGGGTTTTTTTTGAGACCAGGTTTTGCTATTTTTACCATGGAACCACAGGCTCATGTTGCCCAGGGTACTACAGACTCAAGCAATCCCCAGCCTCAGCTTCCCAGGTAGCTGGGATTACAGGCACGTACCACCACACCCAGCTATTTTATTTGGGACTAGGTCTTACTACATGAACTGGTATCCCTGGCCCCAGCCGTGTTTTCCTAGGCTGCCACCTACCTACAGGCATGCACCACCATGCCCAGACTGAAATATGTTTTATATATATTTATATATGATATAATTTTTTGCTAACCCATTTGAAAGTAAGTTGTAGACATAAGATCATTTTCACCCTTACATACTTCCCCCACATCTATTAAAAAGATATTTTCTTATATAACTGTAATACCATCATCACACCCAAAAAATTTAACCTGAATGCAGTCTTATCAAGACAGTCTTTACTAAATTTCCCCAATTAGCTCCAAAACAGACTATATATTCTTTTAAAGACACATCACCCTGCATCCAGCCATCTAGTATTTGATTGTTTAATGTCACTAGAGTTGTTCCCCCACCACCACCTTTTTCCTTGTCTCTCATGAGATTGACATTTTTGAAGAGTCTTGTATGGACTATTCCCCAACCTCTGTTTGTCTAGTTGCATCTTCATGATGTAATTAAGAGTAACTATTTTTCATAAGATTACTTCTTAGGTGATATGTTGTCTCTCTTACTACATCACATCAGGAGCCAACAGAATGTTGGTTTGTCCCATTAATTAAGAATCTGATTTTAATTATTTAGGTAAGCAAATGTCTGCTAGATTGCTCAACTACAAGTAATATGTAATCTTCAAAGCAAGATTTTGATACTGTATAAACATGCTGTACCCCCAAAAAATCTTACTCCATGACTTTAGAATCCTGATGGAATCAGTTGTTGCAGGGGTCTTTGCAAATCAATTATCCGATCTTTCTTCCTTTCTTCCTTCCTTCTCTCCCTCCTTCCTTCCTTCCTTCCTTTCTTGTCAGTCTTCTGTGAAGACAAACTGAAGTTTGAGTTTAACATGTTTAAAATCACGTTCTAAATCACATGTAAAATAGGTCTTCTGCTGGAAATCCAATGGTGATCACAGCATACTCACCCTTCTTTCCCTTCCACAGAACTTTGCTCCTAGCTCTGTATTAAGTGCTTTATGTGTAAGATCATTTAACTACTCCCAGCTACCCTAGGAAGTAAGTGGGAATAGTTTCATGAAGATGAGAAAACTGAAAAGCAAAAAAGCAACTTGCCCAAAGTCATCCCGTAAATGAAGATGTGGGATTTGAACCCAGACACTTTAGATGGAAAAGGCTGTGCTTCTACCTACACCGCCATGTTATTCCTGTCTGTCCATCTATAGAAGAATCACAGCAATAGTAATCCTTGATTTTTGTTGACTCCTGGAGAATGTGTTGCCCTACTCTGAATATTAGCCATGCACAGCAAAAAGGCCAGAGGAATTGTACCAAAAGAATGATTGTTTTCTTTATATTTATCTGCATGTTTTAAGAAAACACTGCAAATTTCTTCAACAAACATGCACTGATAGTTTCAATAAATTTCTACTTCCCAGATTCAGAAAGACTCTTCTTTGGGAATTTCTATTCTAGTCTAGCCAGGATCCTGGGGTAGATACTTGGGCACGTGCCTGGATTGATGGGTCGGTAGATGGCCATTTAGCAACTACAAGATTCACTTTACACTATGCCAACTTGGGGGAAACAATCCAGTTCAATGAGTAGCCTATTTCCTAGAGTTCTCATTCCCCATCACAGACTGAATGGGTGCAAGACTCTGGGCAGCCATCAAGGACAGAGAGTGTTGGTCCTCAGATGATTTACAAAGTAGCAGTAGTGATACAGGGTTGTGGGTGACGCAGTTCAAAATTGTATTGGCACCCAAATACCCTGGTGGGCGGAGTCTAAAAGAATCCAGAGAGAAATGGGAAACAGGAAATAGGGGGATAAAAGTGAAGAACAAAGAGAGACGAAAAAAGGAAAGGAAAGGGAGGAGATGAGAATGGCAGACTGAGAACAGGCCCACAGGGCCTGGCCAGGGTATGCCCCTTGGAAGAGTGATCTGGAGGTAGCAGGAGCCATAGTGGCCAGTAGAAGAATAGGCAGTGTGGAGAGTGTGGCACCGCAGCAAGGTGGCATAGTGAGCTGGTACCTGGAGATGCCAGGGACTTAGAAAGCTGATTTGTGCATCAGCAATTGTGGAAGAAATTTGAAGAGCCTTGGAGAAGTGGGGCATCTTGGAACACTGGAGAGAGAAGAAGCAAAGAGAAGACACTAGAGAAGGACATTGCAGGATGCCTGCAGGTTAGGAGGGGTGCCATCTTGGACATGTGTTTGGGGCTTTTGGACTTACTTAGGGTGAAATAACTGGCCACTTGTAGCATTAAGGACTTTTCGTTTTCCTGGTTAATTTCTCATGTTAATAAAACCCTGTTGTTAAATTGCATTTGAGTGGCACTTGCTATGTGTGAGTGAAGGAAGTTGGGCAGCAGAAACCGCATTTTAAGAGGTTTTCTTTCCTGTGGCTTGCTAGTTGGCGGCTTCTGCTCCTTTTCACCCAATTTCAGTAGGACAAGTAAACACACTAAAAGCATGTTTTTGATAAAGGACAAGAAAGAAATGCTTGGCAACAGACAGGAGTGATCATCATCCTTGAAGGTTAGATACAGAAGAGGTTCCTGGGGCATCAGAAATTTCTAAAAGTCAGAATCCTACAAGCCTGAAAAATATTACTCTGAGAATGCTGATAAGATTGTGGGTCTTCACAACCTTCCCATGTGTGTTATTTTAGTTTCTCCATGTCTATTTCCCTAGAGTTCAGGGCTTGGGGGTGGGGATGGGGAAAAGAACACCTTTAAATAGGACAAAGAAGAATTCATAGGGAAGTTGAATGGCAACATGAAGTCATCCACAATTATAAAGAACAAAAAGTTGCCATAAGACAGTTCCCTCCATGTACATAAAAAATCATGTTACTTAAAGGACTTGGAAATGTTCCTTCTGGCTTCGTAGGGAAAAAGCTGAACAAACTGAAACCAACAAATTTTCTAAGAATGGCTGGAGAATGAGGTCACAGTGGAGACTACCATCCTGAAATCTGGAGACAGAGGAATACAAAGACTAGCCACTTACTGGGAGTAGAAGCTGCCTCTGTAGCCAGCAACAGTGGGAAGGAACACTGAAATGTTTTGATGACTTGCTGGTGGTTGAATGTGGATTAGCTGGAGAGTTAAAAATCCTGGGGTTCCAAACTTTGGTAAGCCCACTCTTTTCTCGGGTTTACCTCTAGGAGCCCTACCTGGTTGTTACTGTGAAGATGGGGGCAAAATCCCTACCTTCAGCCTGGGGAGGGGAAAGTAACCATTTTCAAATACCCTCAGGAGGGTTGTAACCATTTTGAAAGCCCAGAACATTCTGTTCTTCTGAATCAAGGTCTGCATGAAGGAAAACTCCTGTGCAGGAGCCTTATCTGCTCTGGGAGAGGAACAACCAGCCAACTCTAGCCCCCTCCAGCCTTCCAGTCTCACAAAAGAAAGGCCAAGAAATGGTTCTGAAGGCCAGCCCCTTGGTCTTGGCCTTCAGAAGCATTTCTTCCCTCCCTGTTAGCTTTCTGTGTCAGTTTCTTAGGGTGGCATGTTTCCTAGGGCACCCAGGACAGCAAACTGAGGGCACATAAGAAAAATGTGTTCTCTTGCCGTTCAGGAGGCTAGAGGGCCAAAGACAAGGTCTTTGTAGGGCCATGATCTCTATGGGGGTGTTGAGGAAACATTCTTTCCTGTCAATTCTGGCGGTTGCTGGCAACCCCTGGGTCTCTTGGTTTGTGGCTGTATTTCTCCAGCCCGGCCTCTATCAGCATATGACCTTCTTTCTGTGTGTCTGCATGCAATCCTGTGCATCCTGTCTTCTTATAAGGACATCAGTGACTGGGCTTTAGTCCAGTGTGACCTCACGTTAAAGGGACTAATTATACATCCAAAATAAAATAAAAATTCCAAATAAGTTCCAAGTAAAAATCAAATAAGGTCACATTCTAAGGTTCCAGGTAAACATGAATTAGAGTGTGAGGGGTACCTGTCAACCTACCATTTACCATGACATGGACAGATTCTAGTATAAAAAAGATAAATTACAACTGAAAGGGCTATAAGACAGTCAATTTAAGTGGAGTTATTAGGAAAATGGAAAACAACAGAGGAGAGAAAATAAAGCTGAAATTGGGTAAGAAAATAAACAAAACAGGATACTTATCTAAACTTACAAACTGGAGCTGCTGGCCCTTTAAACCCAGCCACTCATCAGGTTTGTCCCAGCCCACAGACCACACTAACCTTAAGAAGAGGCAAAAACAGATTTACTCATTAAATAAGGTTTGCTCATTAAATTTACTCATTCAAAAGACCGAATAGACCAGAGTCACTGAGGGTACAATGGGCCCCCTTTGATTATCTTACCAACCAGTTCAGTCTCTAGTCCAAAAAACTGCACAATGGTCCTTAGCCACATGTGTCCACAAAAGTGGCTGTCCCACCTTCAAGCCAAGTGGAAAAACCAAGATGGAATGGCATTATCAATCCCCCACCAAAGGCACAGCTATTCACTTCAAGCCAAATGAAATCAAGATGGCATCATCAACCCTCCTTCAAGAGTGGGAGATTCAAACCCAATGAAGAAAACATCACTGAGGCTGGGCATGGTGGCTCATGCCTGTAGGTGGCAGCCTAGGAAGCCATGGCTGGGGCCAGGGATGGTAGTTCAAGTACCACCAGGGGCACGTAGCAAGACCTAGTTCCAAAAAAATATAGTTGGGCGTGGTGGCGTGTGACTGTAATCCCAGCTACCTGGGAAGCTGAGGCTGGGGATGGCTTGAGTCTGTGGTACCCCGGGCAACGTGAGCCTGTGGTTCCACAGGCAAAAATAGCGAGACCTGGTCTCAAAAAAGAAAAAGAGAAACCATCATTGAACCTCCTCTAAAAGATACAGCTTCAATTCTAAAGTGGCCCCAAACCAGCAAGACTCACCTGATACAACAGCAGCAACCTCTTCAGACTTCTCATGATGAAAGCAGCAACACTCAAAATTCTCTTCAGGCCTCCAGACAATTCCCAAGCTTTGCAGTTGCAAAGTTAAAGCATGCTTTCAAGTACCATGTTTTCAAGTCAGCTTATACAAGTCACGAATTTGTTCAACATGCTTCCCTGGGCTCCTGACCGACACAGGCTGGGGATGGAAGTCCACAGCATGGCTTCCTTCCCTGCCCTGGTGCCACATGTGGCAGTGGCAGCTCCGAGGTCTCCAGCCTCCCTGCTGCTACTCTGCTCTCTCCTCTCTTCCCCTTCCTCTCTCTCTCCTCTCCTCCTTAAATCACCTCACACTTGGCTTCCCTTCTTCAAGTCTCTTCCCACCAGGGCACAGTGGCTGCCATCTTAATGCAGCACTATCAGGTTGGGGGCCATGGCCCCCAATTTCACTGCAGTACCCCTATCAAAATCAGGAATTGAGAGGAAACTATAGTTTCTGCATCTACAGTCATTAAACAAATCCTAGTCAGGTTACAGAAAAACTCACACTCAACCCTGAAAACCTCAGGTCTCTCATCTATCTGTGGGCATGAAGGTTACTTCCATATCTTAGCTATTGTAAATTATGCTGCAATAGCCATTTCCGTGTACATCAATCCATCTCATTTGGATTTATCCTAATGCCAGGCAAAGCCAAGGGGTGCCCAAGAACCCAAGCTGTTAAGGGTAGAAACCAATGTTGCCCATACTAAGGGATCATGCCTCCTATGTGCATGAAAGCAAACTAGTCAAGCTCCAGTGTTCCCAAAGGTTTTTAATCATTGAGAAGGTCAAAGGGAACAGAGAAAAGGAGAAGTCGGGGAGAGAAGGATTTCAAAATTCACACGCTCAAACTGCAACCAACCACCCTCTTGTGGGCAACTGTTCAAACAGGCAGAGCCAGGAAGACAATGAACTCACAGCACTGCTGGGCAGCAAATGCAAACAAGAGGCTGTGCAGGGCCTCAGTGCTAGGGAAGAAAGAAACGATCCAGCATCAAAAGGTACCACCCAACCGAAGTCACCACAAGTTCAAGATGGCGGCTGCCACAGTCTTAAAGGGAACCCAATCCTGCTTCCTGCCAAAGTACTATACCTGGAAAAGAAAGACCAGGAGAAGCACCTGTCAATATGGATTCGGTCCTTTTCCTGTTCACATGGCCACTGGCTCCTAGCTCCTTCCATCAGCCCCCTGGTCACGAAGGCTGGTTCCAAGTGACCAGAGCTATGACGCAAACCAGAGAGAGGGGCAGCTGGGAGATAGGGGTGGGGAAGGCAGTGCTCTCCCCTGCAGCAGCCTGCTTGCTGAGCTGGCCCTGTGCTGCACCCTCTATAGGGCCAACATTGGATTTAGTTCAGTGATACAATTCTGATTCAATACTTGGAATCAATTTATATAATCCACCATGTCAGCAGGCTAAAAAATAAATATTGGAAGTGTTTTATCAATAGATGCAGAAAAATCACTTCATGAAATCCAGCACCTCTTCATGAGAGAAAATATAAAATCTCAGCAAACTAGGAATAGAGGAACATTTCCTTAACCTGGTGAAAAATATCTACCAAAAACAAAGACAAAAACAGAAAAGAACTACAGTTAACATTATACTTCATGGTGAGAAACTAGACTAAGAACAGGCAAGTATGTTCTCTCACACCACTTGTATTCAGAGTCCTGCTGGAAGTCCAAGTTAATACAGTAAGACAAGACAAGGGTGGAAAGCACAGGAAATCTCAAAGAATCAACCAAGAAACTCCTAGAACTAATGAGTGTCTCTAACAAGGGCTTCAGGCTACAAGGTTAATTAATATACAAAAGTTAATGGCTTTTTTTCTATTGCAGCAGTAATTAAAATTTGAAATTTAAAATAAAATGCATTTACTTTCATACTAAACAAATAAAATGCTTACCTGTAACACTAACAAAATAGGCACAGGTTCTTTATTTGAGTAAATGCATGTCTCCAGTGAAAGATACCACAGAGCTAAATAAGCAAAGAGGTATTCCATGTTTACAGAGAGAAAAACTCCATCTTGTTAATATGTCAAGTCCTCCCGACCTGATCTACAGACTCAATGAAATCTCAACAAGCGGTTGTGTGTAGATGGCAAATTGATTCTAAGTTTATGAGCAAAGGTGAAGATTCAGAATATCCAAACGTATTGAAACCGCCAGAGGATTGATATTATCCAACTTTAAAACTTACCATAAAATTACAGTAATCAAGACAACATTGTTTTTGGTGAAATAATAGGTAACTAGATCCATAAAACAGATTAGGGAGCCCAGAAACGGACATACACAAATAGAGTTGATTAATTGTTGAAAAGGTGCAAAGGTAATTGGATGGAGAAAAGATGGTTGATGAACAGATGAGGCAAGTGGGCATCAATATGCCAAGAAATGAAACTAGATATATTCTTTCTACCTTTCACAAAAATTAACTCAAAATCATAGGCCATCGCATAAAACACAAAACTATAAAATTTTTGAAAATTAATGTGGGAGAAAATCTACGTGACCTTGGATCTAGCAATGAGTTTTTATTTATTTTATTTATTTATTTTTTTGAGACTAGGTCTCACTCTTTTTGCCCGTGGAACCGCAGGCTCTCGTTGCCCGGGGTACCACAGACTCAAGCCATCCCCAGCCTCAGCTTCCCAGGTAGCTGGGATTACAGGTGCGCGCCACCACACCCAGCTATGTTTTTGGAACTAGGTCCCACTATGGGCCCCAGGCAGGACTCGAACTGCGATCCTTAGCCCCAGCCGCTTCATAGGCTGAAGCTTACAGGCACGAGCCACCGGTGCCCGGCCTAGGCAATGAGTTTTTAAAGAACAGTATCAAAAAGCATGATCCATCAAAGAAAAACATGACAAATTAGACTTCTTTTTAATCAAAAGTGTCTGTTCTGTACAAAATATCGTTAAGGGAATGATCAGCCAAGCCACAGGATGGGCAGAAATATTTGTAAAGAAATTGTATTCAAATATATACCAAAGCTCCTAAACCCTCCCCCCCAAAAAAAACCCTCCAAGATGTTGATGTACTAAGCAACTACAAGCCAGGAAGAGGAAGCACTTTATGAATTAATGTGGGACAATCTCCAAAATATATTGTTAAGAAAAGCCTAGGTACCTAGGCAAGTAAGAAAATTCATTATTTATGCAAAATTGAAAATAAAAAGCAACACACCTTTAGAATTAATGATTGTTGCTTTATTTTATGTACCAAAACTAGGAGCTTCTCAATGGATAAATGGCTAAGAAAAACTCATTAACTAAGTAATTTAAGAAACACAATTAGCTTCAGCCTATGAAGAAGCCGGTGCCAGGGATCATGGTTCGAGTCCCGCCTGGGGCCAGTAGTGAGACCTAATTCCAAAAAATAGCTGGGCGTGGTGGCGCGCGCCTATAATCCCAGCTACCTGGGAAGCTGAGGCTGGAGATTGCTTAAGTCTGTGGTACCCTGGGCAACAAGAGCCTGCGGTTCCATGGGCAAAAAGAGCGAGACCTAGTCTCCAGAAAAAAAAAAAAGAAAAGAAAAGAAACACAATTATCCTTTATCATGGCATATATAAGGGAGAATTTTCCTCTTTATTACTTTTTAAAAACACCTACCACCATCCATCAGATCATCTCCATCCTTAATCCCACCCCCCATTTTCAATGTACACCAGTTTGTCTTGGCATTGTTATATATCCTTTTATTCACTCATTTTCCTTATATTGCACAATAGGTGAAGTCACTTCATATTTATCTTTATCACTCTGATTAATTTTTGTTTCATATCATCCTCTTGAGTTCTTTCCATGTTGCTGCAACTGACAAATTGCATCCTTCTTGATAGCTGGATAGTTTTCAATGGTGGACATTTCAGAACCATCCACATCTTCACACAGTCCCTTCTCAGTGAGCAGCTGGTCTACTTCCATGCCACAGTATACTCTGTGATGCACATAACACTTTGTACACTCTGTGATGCACATAACACTTTGAGTCGGTGGCTTCATATTCTTTGGATCCATATGCAGAAGAGAGACTTCTGGGTCATAAGGTAATTCTATTTTTTAGGCATTTTTTTAATGAGGATGGTTTTTAGCATTTTTCAAAATGACAGCACCCATTTACATTCCCACTAATAGTGTACAAGGGTTCCTCTTTTTCCACCTCATCACCAACATTTGTTGTTAACATATTTAAATGAGAACATTAACAGAATAATGCAAATTATATTTCATCGCTATTCTAGTCTTTGTAAGCTATTCTGGTGTTATACAGTTCAATCACACAGTGAGACAATGAGTCATTAAGCCAAAGCTCAGTTTGAGGATTCTTTGTATCTCAAAAATTTTGCAAGAGGTGGGGGTGTAGGGGAAAATTTTGGAAGGAAGTCAACCGCCAAAATCATACAAATAAAATCTATGTCATATTTGATAGATGAATACAGAATACAGAGCTTGAACAGATGTTTCTCCAAAGAAGAAACACGAATAACCCATGTGAAAAGATGTTCAACATGACTATTATTTAGGGAAATGTCATCAAAACCATAGTGAGATACCACCTCACACCCACTAAAATGGGTGGACATCATCATAACTGCTTTTCAATGGGTGTAATAAGTGTGGTTGAGGTTGTGTGAAAACTGAAAGCATGAGCTGGTGGGATGGAATGAAGCAGCCGCCTCAGGAGGCAGTATGTTGACCCCACAAAGGATTTACAAATGGCAGTGCCAAATCATCCCAGTAATTGAAGAGGACTGAAAGCAGAAACACAACAAAAATGGATACATTCCAGTTTATAGCAGCCATTATCACTAGAGTCAAAAGATAAAGCAACCAGAGGGTCCATCTATGAATGAGCGGACAAGCAAAATGCAACTCATGCAGGTGGTGAAACATCATTCAACTTTTAAGGGGAAGGAAACTGACACATGTTTCAACATAGCTGAATCTTGAATACTTCATGTGCACACACACACAAAAACCCATCCTTCATGAGTCCAGTTATATATAACATACCCTGAGTCGTCAACTTCACAGATGCAGAAAGTAGAATGGTAGGTGTGTATGGGGGAGCAGGAGATGGGACGTTATTGTTATTAATGAGTGTAGTATTTCAGTTTTGCAAGTTGAAAAAAGTTCTGGAAGTGAGTGACAGCGTTGGTTACCTAATGAGATGCATTTTATGCCATTGAACATGACACGAGAATAGTTGAAACAGTACATTTTATGTTATGTATCTATTTTAGTGCGATGTTTATAAAGCAGTAGGAATAATCCATGATAGAGTAACAACCATAGAATTTATCATCCAAACAGGGATCCTTTGGGGGAGTGAACATATGAGCTTTGAATGACTCCACCAGGGGTAAGTGTGTCCATTCTGGGTAGCTAAGATGGCCACAGAATGTCCCGTTCCCCTCCAGCCTCTGCATCCAGCCAAAGCCTGCCATATGTTAAGTAAAGTGAGTCTGGATGAACTCTCACCCTAGCAAAACTAATAACCCACCCTGCTCTGTCAAGGCATGTCAAACTTTGTACTCTTAGAAACTAAATCTTTTATTTTTTTTTACTGTAAATTTGTATTGCTTTATTGTTTGACCTGAATTATGTCTCTTTTTACAGCTGAGGGAAAGGTGTTTCAAAAAAGGTTGCTGGATGGTGTAAACACTCTCAGCTGTATACTCAGATGTATAATGAGAAAGCAGAGACATCTGAGGTGTCCTTTTATCATTTATGCTCAATTATTTTATTGCATCAAAAATCCCAAGAGCTTATTTTCGCAGTATTTACAGATTATGCTAGATATGTCATGAAATAAATCCATTTTCTTTTAGATTTTGCAACATGTTGATACACACAAAATATATAGTCCAACAATGTTATTCTTTCTTTCTTTCTTTATTTTTGAGACCAGGTCTCGCTACTTTTGCCCATGGAACCGCAGGCTCACGTTGCCTGGGTTACCACGAACTCAAACAATCCCCAGCCTCAGCTTCCCAGGTAGCTGGGATTACAGGTGTGCACCACCACACCCAGCTGTTCTTTGGGACTAGGTCTTGCTGTGTTGCCCCAGCAGGACTCAAACCGTGATCCCTAACCCCAGCCGCTTCATAGGCTGAAGCTTACAGGCAAGCACCACTGTGTCTGGCTGATATTCTCTATTTTTAATGTTGACTCTTCTTGTATCCTTCTTTAAAAATAATTTATTTATATATAGATATTTCACATCTTTGTATTCCCTGGGGTTCACCTACCCCCTCCCCTCCCTGGCCGTTCCCACCCGAAATCTTTTAAATAACCATGATGATTTGGAGGCAAATTTCAGGTTTACAGTTTCATCCCAGAAATCCATTCTATACAGGGACACTCACCTTTAGCCTCTGAGCTCAGCTGTTAGTACACACACTGGTACCCAACTCCATCTTCCTGTCCTCTGTTCCCATCTTGTTTCCCCATCAGCTTCCATCTCACCCCTATGCATAAACACCCCCTTCACCTGTCCAGGCTTTCCTGACCCATTATGTAGGCTGTTCCACCTCCAACGTCCTGTGGTGCTTAACTAGGCATGAGATCAACACCCATGCGATCTTGGGACTGGATGAGTATTGGGACGTCTGTGTGAATGGCTATCCTGAAAAATAGCCTGGATTGAAATCATTAACATGAGGAAAACACCTTGGATTTCTCCATGTAAACTACCTCGCATTTTTTCAGTAGATTGGGGGCTTCAGGCTGAGGCTTGGAGAGAATCTGATTTGATTCTTTGTCTTGGGAAATAGCATTCCTCTGAGTATTTTTTATATTGAGGAAGTGGTAATTCTCACCCTCTTTGGTCTCTGGCTCTGACTCACTGGGGTCTCCCACCCCCAAGGTTTGGCCTCTAAAGTATGAGCAACACAGTAAGGGGCTTGTCAGAAAAATCCCCCTTGGGGTGCAGGTCGTGAGAAAGCCATGCTCCCCTGTCCTGTGATATTATGGGGATGCCTGAATGTGGCAGACAGCTTATTTTGATCACACATTCATTGTAATTTTAAAAAGAAACCTAATGAATATCCAAATTCTTTGGGTATTTCACACCCCTCCCCCAAGTTAGTAATGTTACTTCTGGTTTTCTATACTCCTCCAGTACTGTGAGTGTGGTTACATGCTTAAAAGTGGTTTCACTGAAGTTCTTTGCAAACATTCAGCTAAAAGTATGCTTAGTTTATTTCCTTCCTATTCATGAAACCCTGGGTCACCAATTTCATGACAAGATCTCAAACACTAGTCTCAATGATAGGAAAATGGAAGTTTTAAGATGCCTCAGGAAACCACAGGGCAACCTTAGTTTGCAGCATCTTGAGCTGATTTAAAAAGTGTAGACCAGCCATTCACGTCTACTGTGTTGGCTATAGTTAAAAGCTCAGAAAACTTTGGTGAGGATGAGGAGAAATGAGAGTGCTCAACCACAGACGGAGGCTATGGATGATGGTGCAGCTGACATGGAGTATAGTCTGGTGGTTCCTTAAGAACTTAAACACAGAGTCCACATGCACCTACTCACTACAATCCTGAAGTAAGCCCCCAAAACTGAAACAGGTGTTCAAAGATTTGTATATGAAGGTTTATGATCAAAGGTAGAAGAAACCGATCAATTTTGAAGCTGTCGATCAATTTTGCTGATCAGTGGACACATGGCAATGATGTACGTGTACATCAGTGACATAGTCATAGAAAGCAATGGAATGTTAACACATCTGCCGCGCAAATGGACCTTGAAAGTCTGGTGCTCAGTGAAAGAAACCAGCTGCTAAAGGTGTGCTTTGCATGATGCGGTTTCTAAGAAATGTCAAAAACAGAAAAATCCATAGACACAAAAAGTAGGTTAGTGGTTGCCAGTGGCTGGGAGAAGGGGAAATGCAAAGTGACTGCCTAATGACTTTGAGGTTTTCTTTTGTAAGGTGATGAACATGTGAAGGTTACACAACACTGTACATATACGAAAGTCACCAATTATTCACTCTAAAATTAAGAGTATTGGAGTCTAAATCATGTAATTTTTACCTCAGTTTTCATAGTGTTTCTGTCAGGCCAGTGTTGATCACAGGAAAAGCCTCACTCCTTGCAATATTTATTAATCCTCCACTGGAAACCTCTCCTCTAAAACCCATCTCCAAAGTCAAAAGCATCCTGGAGACAAGGACCAGAGGCAGACAGGAGAGGTCAGCCTGAGTGGGACCTTCACCCTCATCTGGGCCTTCATCCTATCACCTTCTCATCACCCTCAGAACCTGGAGGTCGTGCAGGCCCCAGAAGGACCCAGGTGTTCCCAATATCCTGGCATAGGGGAATCACATGATCCTGCAAAATCCCTGCCCAAATTTCCATAGATGACATCAAAACCAGCACTGAGTAAGTCGTGTGAAGGCAGAATGTTTCCAAACAGAAGACATGAGCGTCTGTCTACAAGGATTATACAATTCAACAGCCTATGCAAAAGAGGATATATATATATATATATATATATATATATATATATATATATATATATATAGTACCATCTTTTGTGAAAAAATGAGAATGTCTGTGTGCTATTTTCATGACAAGAAATACAGGAAGTATGAAACGGAAACTAATGAAAAGGGTTGCATATATAGATCAGAAGGAAAAGCAGAGAAAGAATAGAGATGACAGGGAGACTTCACTTGTCTATCCCTTTATATCATTTTTAACATTGAATTGTGTCAATTTTTATATATTCAAAAAGCTAAATATTAAGGAAGCAGGATAAAGCAACTACTACAAAGAAGTGCAAAACAGGGACAAGGACAAACAACCCTACATTATATTAATGTCTACCTGCTAACCAGCTAGGAATTCATTCACATGCTCTGGTTATACGTTGCAGGTGGGATCTGTTCTAAGAACAAAACAACTGAGAACATCTTATGTTTTCCTTGGCAGGTTTAACTGTTATTAGTAAATAAGGTTGATCTTGTAATGCTGAAACTCTTTTATTCATAATATAAGGCAAATAAATATGTCACCATGAGAAGAAAAAAAGATACTGACAACAGGTCAAAAAGAGCAGAAGCCACCAACAAACAAGTCACAGGGGAAAAAATGCTCTTAAAATGCAGCTTCTGCCTCCCAGGTTCCCTCACCCGCACGTAGCAGTTGCCGCTCAAATGCAGTTCAATGACAGGGTTTTATTTACAAGGAAATTAGCCAGGAAAATGAAAAGTCCTCATAGCCACAAGTGGCCGTTTGACCCCAGTCACCATTTTCAGTCCCAAAGGTCCCAAAGACACAAGTCCAAGATGGTGCCCTTTGGCCCTCCAAAACTGAGACACAGTCAATGGAAAATCCAGTCTTTATCCAGCATCTTCTCTTTGCTTCTTCTCTCTCCAGTGTTCTGAGCTGCTCTGCTTCTCCAAGTTTCTTCAAACTTCTTCCACAATTGCTGGTGCACAAATCAGCTTCCAAATCCCTGACCATCTCCAGGTACCAGCTCACTATGCCACCTTGGTGCAGTGTCACACTCTCCACACTGGCCACACTTCTGCCAGTCACCATGGCTCCTTGCCACCTCCAGCTCACTCTTCCAGGGGGCTTACCCTGGCCAGGCCATGTGGGCCTGTTGTCTCAGTCCACCATTCTCGTCTCCTTCCTTTCCCTTTTTTTTTTTAATCCTCGCTCCTTCCTTTTATCTGCCTTTCGGCGCCTCTTCCCCTGTGTCTTTCTCTTAGACCCTACCCACCAGGGTATGTTGGTGCCAGTACAGTTTTCAACTGCATCACTCACAACCCTGTATCAACACCAGCAATAAGTATAAGAAATGAAAGAAAAATCCTATAATGTTAAGTTTGAAGTGGAAATATCAATTTAAATGTTGATTTTTTTTTTTTTTTTTTTAAAGAATGAGCTTTCTGGTTCTGTTGTCTGAAGGGCCCAGATACAGTGAAACCCCAGTCGCAATGAGCACCTATAGTGCTGAATTCTTGTTGTCTACGTACCATTGGCCACTCAGAGAAACCAGTGCTTCTTGGAGAAATGGTGTTGAAATGTCAAATACAGCAGGGAAGGCCTTGTCTCTCCGGAACTTGAGAAAGGACACCAAGATAAATGTAGCCATGTCACAGGGATTCCAGAACTAACTGACCAGATCCCCATTGCTCAAATGCGCAGCAATTTGAACATCAGATAAATAATGATCACATCTGACTATAATGTGTTTTTTCAAATCTATGAACCTACAGTGATTTTTAAAAAAATGAATGCTGAAAATTCTTAAGGAAAAATACTAGCTAGTACATGTGAGGAGAATGCAAGATGGAAAAACCACCCCTGCGCAAGTCCCAGTGCTGTGAGCTTGAATTTGGTGAGTCCCCCCTGCAGCCATCAGGACTGGTGGGTGTGCTGGATGTCCAGAGCACCACAGCTGACAGCACTTCTCCTGATGGGACGCAAGGACACAACACATCCCCTTGGTAGCGGGCCCCGAAAACAGCGGCCCAGAATCTCATGGTGAGCAAACCAGTTCATCTCACACATGGGACCTTCTACCAACTTAAATGCCCGACACTCTTAAAAACAGGCAGTGCCACAGAAGCAAATAAACAGCGACAGGAGGTGAGCAGCTCTTTCAGATTTAGAGCCTGAGGAGACTGCAGCCATCATACATGACAGGACTGGGTTCTGAATCAGAACAAGGAGGCCCCTCTGAGTGCTATTTGGCGCCAATGGTAGCTATCTGAATTCTGGTGCTGTACTGGACGCTGCGATGATGGCGACGACGGTATTGTGGTTTCTGTGGGAGAATTTCCTTATTAGGAGATACTGCGAGACTTAGAAGTGAAGCATCAAGATGTCAGCAACTTGCCTTCACGTTGCGCAGGGAAATAGAATAAACTACACAGAGAGAGGGCGAGGGAGGCGAGAGCAGACATGGAGAGAGGGGACGGTGGGCGGGGCTGGGGAGTCCCTGGGAGCTTCTTCCAACTTTCTCTAGGTTTGACAATTTCAGAATAAAATGTGGGGCGGGTGAACAGAGAGGGCTGCGGGAGCTGGCTGCCAGAGCCCCAAGCCAGGCCACCCATAGCACCCCTCTGGCACACCAGACACCCCCCCCTTCTCAAACCTTCCCGAATGGAGGCAGGATCTACATTTGATGTTCCTGGACCCCCCATTGCACACCTGGTAACGCCCATACAGACGCACCCAACACACACTGGGAAAGTTTCATGAGTAGAAAACCCTGGCAGGGGGAGAGGGAGCCTGCCAGCCTCCACACAGGCACCTGCACGGGGCCTCTGCCCCATCCCGGATTCTGGTGGGAGGTGGGACCCACACACCTTGTATGAGGCCTCCTTGGGGGCCTCTCCTAAGTGAGCCTCTGACTCTGCTGGGGAAACCTCTATGCCAGTCTAGCCACCCCAGCTCAAACTAGTCACCTGCCCACACTGTTCTGGGCACCGGGGAGACTAGGAAAAGTAACGGGGTGGCATGTGCGTCGCAAGCAGGAGATGCCACTGAGGGGCATGAGTGGGCTTGGGGACAATGAGGAAGAGTGTGGCCAGTGACACCCCAGAACTTATACAGCCTGGGGACACCTGTGACGTGGGGAAGGGGAGGGGACGGGCATCACACGGATCCTGGCAGCCCTGTCAGGCTCCAAGCGAAGGCTGAGCTGAGCTGAGCACCACACCCAGGACGTCACACGCAGAAACGTATCCCATCTCATCTCCTTTCATTGTGTCCTTTCTTGCCAGAAGCAGATTCTGGGCAACC
The DNA here is from genome assembly GCA_004024945.1 of Uropsilus gracilis. Classification (NCBI taxonomy): domain Eukaryota; kingdom Metazoa; phylum Chordata; class Mammalia; order Eulipotyphla; family Talpidae; genus Uropsilus; species Uropsilus gracilis. The sequence continues at coordinate 4,761 of PVHY01020381.1, read as the reverse complement.
CCATGCCCCAGCTGGCCAGGCTGCTCTGGCTTGCTGGCAGAGGGTGCTTTTCCTTTCTCCCCTGAAAGCAGGGGTGGGGGGTGGGGGAAGAGTAGCCCAAGACACGGACACACACATCAAGTCTCTCTCTCGTCCTGTCTCTTTCTTTTCTTGGTCTTTCTGCCTCTCACAGAAAGAGAGAGCTGTCGCTCTGTCTCTCTCAGTCTCTGTCTCTCACGTTCGTGTACCCAGAGCCCTACGCATGATTCTGTGGGGGCGGAGAGGAAGTTTCCCCTCTGGGTCCAGCTCAGGCTGATTGAGCAACTATCATCCAGTTGATCGCTGGGGAAAGAAACGTCAGATTTACGACATATGTTTGGAGACACCACCCGGATGGAGAGTCTACGGCAAATGGGTCAACACACGTGTTCTCTCACCAGACCGGCTCCTGTGGCAGCTCTGGGGAGATGCCACCCCCTGCTGTTCCGGGCGCTCCCAGGTGCAGCTGCATGCCTCCAATCTCTGCCTCTGTCTCCCCACCTCTCCTCTTCGGCGCCTCTCCTCTGAGTGTGTCTTGTCAGGACTCTGGCCGCTGGGTGCGGGGCCACCCAGATGATGCTCTCGGAGAGTCCCCACTCCTGACCTTGCCCCGCAACTGCAAGGCCCCTTTTCCAAAGAAGTCACAGGTCCCAAGCGTTACAGCGTGGACATATCTTTGGGGTGACTGCCATCCCGCCCATCACAGGATGAGATTTTCACAGAAGCCGAGGGTGGGAGGTAGCGGTTAGGCTGACTTTCTGTCTGAGTGGGCACTGGCGCCTTGAGGTGAATCCCACTCTGACTAGCGCTGCCTGGGAACCCACGGCTCCTCCGGCTCTGGCCACCTTGTGAGAAGGAAACAAGGCATTCTGGGAAATGCTGCTGAGCCCCAAACCCCCTCCAGCTCTGCAGACGATACCCCCTATTCCAGGTCTCTTTGCCAGCCATCCCAGGCCCTCTCGGATGCCATGACCTTGGCACTGAAGCCCCTGTAAACATTCGCAGGCTCCCTACCCTGAGTGGGACCCCAGACTTAAGGGAAAATTCCTTCCTTCACACCAGCCTTGGACCGGCTCTGTGAAATCCCTGCTTCCTGGTGGGCAAGTGGGATCAGCACAAACAGCTAAAAACCCTTCAGAGATCAGCACAAACAGCTAGAACCCTTCTTGCCAAAAATCACCCCAAAATATGAGATCCCTTGAAGCCACAAGCACCCAATCTTGATGCCCCAAAGCATAGAGGAGCCCTCCAAGGTACAAGGGAGTCCGGGTGGCTTATCCCTGGTGCTGAGGGCAGAGGGAGTTCGGAAATAAGGATGGGGAGGGAGCAGGAACTCGTGAGCTGTGGGTCATTCACTCCAGCTCCAGCCTGTGACTGTCCCCATGCAGGGCTGCGCAGAGTGGGTGCTGGACAAAGTCACCCAAAGAACACAGGCAGGAGGGAGGGTGATACCACGTGGTGGGAACCTGTGCATCCCCGCTCCAGGCCACCCTCAGGTGTGCTCCAGAGTCATCCTCACACGGAGGACTTGTGGGGGAGCTGGTACTCGAGGGCCTCCTTGCCTGGCACCCAGCCTGCCCTGTGGACCAGGCGTCCAGGCACCTGGTGCTGAGACTTGGGGGAGCTCCGTGCCCGACACACCCCACCTGGTGCTGAGACTTGGGGGAGCCCCATGCCCCCACACACGCACCCCACACGCGCCCCCACACACAAGCTGGCACACAGCAGCACACAGATGCCCATTGCACGCCAACTGACGTAGCGAGTCCTGGGGTCTGCCGAGTTCTGCTGGGGCGCTGAGGCTCCCTGTATAGTCAGGATTCTCAAGAGCCACAGAGCCAGGAAGGTGGGGTGTATGGAGGGAGAGAGTTACATTAAGGAGGTTGCTTGCAGACCCTGGAAGAAGCAAGGCCCAATCTGCAGACAAAGCCAGCCAGCTGAGCTGCAGTTCAGGTTCAAAGGCAACCTGCAGATCAGTGCCCCCTGCCGTCTCTCACCAGCCTTTTCCTCAAAACCTTCTGCAGAGCGGCTGAGGGCTGCCCACCTCATGAGGCCAGTTTGCTCTACTCCAAGTCTCCTGGCTTAGGTCCATGCGAAAAATACCTAGAATAATATTTGACCAACTGCCTCTGGGTAACTCAACCCACCAAACTGATACAGGAAATGACCCATCACCACCCCATCCTGCCCCTCTGCCTCCCCTCACTCTGCCCACCAGCTCCCTTGGGTCAGCTCTGTTCTACCCGCAGAGGCCCAGAGACTTGGGGCAGCTTTCCGGACCTTTCCCTTTCCAGTCACATCCACTGGCCCCCATTATTCTGGGCAGCGCCCAGAATTATATTTTCCCCAAGAGCCCCCTCCAGACAGAATCAAGGACACTGGCTGTGCCCACCTGTGAGTGACTCCCCCCGCCACCCACATACCCCAACCCAGGCTCCTCCTCCCCCTGCCTCACTGCAACCTGGTCCAGGCTGGAAACAGCCTTAGATGGGAGCCCATCACTTTGCTGGATTCCCTTCTGGAGCCTGTTGATGGCTTGTCTCTCTCCCCCCAATCCATAAGCTCCAGGGGGCGGGGACTTCATCCCCCCAGCCTAGCCCAGCGCCTGACACATGATACACGGGGCTCCTGGTATCCCTTGACTGGATGCTAAACTTCCTTGTTGATCCATGCTGGCCTAGACGTAGACACAGGCAGTAGTTGACCATTTCTGAGCAGTTACAAGGAGAATGCCCGGGACCCTTCCCTTCTCTCTCCCTGGGAGCTGGACTGGCATCATCTGGTCATCGCCCAGGGCCAGGGGCTGGGTCTGCGGGAGGCGCCTGGGGCCAGTGCAGGCAGGTTTACTGCAGCTCTGCGGAGTGTGCTTTGGGGTTCCGACTTTGCACCCAGCTCTTCCCACATGGTTCCCCCTCCCCCAGCCACCGCGGTAACCCCGGGGCTGCCAAGATCCCAGAGGCGTCTCCCCGGCTCCGTGGCGCTGCGGGCCGGGCGTCCCGCACGGCGGCCCGACAGCGCCCCCTGGTGGTCATCGTCGCTCAGGCCGCGCGGTTAGATTCGACTTTAGCGGCCGTGGCCCAGGTAAGGGTGGGCGCCCCGTTTTACTTCAGAAGCAGCATGCATTTATCTAAAAAACACAGGTGACCCAAAAGTCCTTCATTTCTTTCCGTTTTGGGGGGGTGTCTTTTTGCAGAATCTCATAGATATCACATCATCTTTATGTTCTTATTATCTTGTTTACATATGTATGTATATATGTATATACTACATCACTGCATTCCCGGGGGTACTCCCTCCACCTTATCACCCGTGAACCTTCATCTTGATCCTCTTGTGCTCCTCCCTTCCCTGAGTTCTTCTCTCTCCCCACCTCCTCCCTAGCTGCCTGCCCTAGCTCCACTGTCAGCTTATTTTGACTTTTTCTTGGCCTTTTGTTGTTAGTTGCTCCTACATCCCGTCTACAGGTGAGACCATCCGGTTTCTGTCTTTTTCTTTCTGAATTATTTCTGCTAGTGTGGTTCCCTCTAGGTCCATCCATGTTATCTCATATGCATCATATTTGTCAGTTTTGATTGCAGAATAATATTCCATTGTGTACATATACCACATCTTTTTCAACCATTCATCAGTTCAGGGACATTTGGGTTGTTTCCATGTCCTGGCTATTGTAAATAGTGTTGCAATAAACATCTGAGTACAGGTGTCTTTTTGAATTAGTGTTTTGGTGGTGTCCTTTGGGTAGATTCCCAGAAGTGGGATTGCTGGATCAAATGACAGTTTATTGTCTGTAGCTTGAGGGTCCTTCACACAGCTTTCCTTAGTGGCTGGACCAGTTTGCCTTCCCAAAAAAGTCCTCCGTTTCTGATTGCCAGCTAAAGTACTGGCCATACAGTTACACTCAAAGTTCAGACAAGAACAATAACTGCCTGTCCTGAATAAGCATTCGTGATTCCTATGAAATTCAAATCCAGCGGACGTCCTGCATTTTAATCTGTTCAATCTGGCAACTCTATGCCCATAACCTCGTTCCATTCTACTTGATACACTGAAGTGTAACGACACAGCTTTTTAATAATCCCTGTGTGTGAGCATGTTTTACCCAGAAAGGGGGATTGATCAAGCAGAATGTTTGGCACCGGATTTCCCCACTGAACAACATTTTCCCATGAATGTCTTTTCAAGGCGTCAACGGTCCCATTTCACAGCTGTTTCCCATCTTCCCTATCCTGGAAGATGCTCAGCTGCAGATACTCACAGCTGCCTGCCCCCCTGGACTTCCAGTGCCCAGGCCCTTCCCTGGCTCCCAGTCTTTCGCCCCCAGGTTCCCCTTGCTCCCCCTGCCCCATGCTACAACCCCCAGGTGCACCTAGCAGGCCCCGGCCTGCCTTCTGCAACCCCTGCGAGCCTGTCCATGGAGAGGGGACCGTGGGGTCCAATCCCTCTGCCACTGGACTCACGCCTAGCTCCATGGCCTTGAATTTGACAGTGAGTGTTCAGCTGCAGCCTCTTTGTTGCAAATGGGGCTGGTGGTGATGGTGGGGCTTTCGTGAGGATTCATCTTACCCACTAGGTGGGTCCTCCGCATGGGCAGGAAGACCTCGTGACCACCAGGAAGGCTGTTCTAGCCTCACAGATGCTCCACACCTGCACCTTACACATGGCGCTATGATGTTCGTGTTCACCAGGGGATGAAGCTTTTCCACAGGAGGCAGGGGTGAATGCCCACGGGGGGGGGGGGGGGGG
>PVHY01020380.1:0-18279 GCA_004024945.1 Uropsilus gracilis | reverse complement strand
CCATGGGACCACAGGCTCACTATTTTGCCCATGGTACCACGGACTCAAGCAATCCCCAGCCTCAACTTCCCAGGTAGCTGGTATTACAGGCGTGTACCACCACGCCCAGCTATTTTTTGGGGACTAGGTCTCACGTTTCCCTGGACAGAGATCCCTAGACCCAGCTGTGACTCCATAAGCTGTTGCTTACAGGCACATACCACCATGCCCAGCTTCCTTTCTTTCACCCTGGGAGCTTCTGTCTTCTGGCTGACGGGCCAGTGAGGTTGGACAAGTGGGGGCCAATGCCCCTCCCTGGGAGTCTCAGGACCAGTCAGTCACCTGATGCCCTGGTCTGCCTGCCAACCCCAAACTTGATGGGTGGAGGGAATCCAGCAGTGGCCTAGAAAACTAAGCAGGCTTTTGCATCCTGAGGGTAGACGCTGAGGGCCCTGTGCTGTGGGGTCTGGAGAACTTGGCCTGGGGCCAGAACCAGCTCCCTGGGGCTGTGGGCCCAGGTCAAGGCTGGAGGGGCGCTTGGATGGAGGTGGGCACACGGATTTAATGGTCAAGACCTTGACATGGCCACACCCCCGAGGAGGCGGGATGGGGTGAGCTGGGCTAGACCCCAAATGCTCTTTGGGGTGATCCACAGACATGGGCTCTGCAGGAGGCTCGCTGTGGAGTCAGTCACAGCCCCCCCTTGAAAGGCTTCATCACCCCAGAGGCCCTGGAGGGAGGAAGAGCGGGCTCACCATGGCCTCCCGGTACTCTCTGCTCTTCTCGTTGCGCTTGGTGTCGTAGATGGAGATGGCCAGCGTGTGCGCCTCCTCCTCTTCCTCTCGGAGCTTCAGGATCTCGAGCACCTGGAGCAGCAAGTGGGGAGGGTGACGACACCCTCCCCCCACACCGCCTCCCCCCGCTGCCACCCTCCCGCTGGGCTCCCCTGGACCCCACCTCCAGCTCCGACTCCCAGGCCTGGTGTCTGGACAGCTTCTCCTCGCTCTTCAGCCGCATCATGGCCTCGTACTGGTAGAGGAGCTTCTTGGTGTGCTCCATGGGCTCCACCTGGAGTAACACGGCACAGTGACCCGGGAGGCGCGGGCAGATCCAGAGACTTTGGGTCCGATCCCTCCTGCCATTTTCTAGTCGGGCGAGCTCAAGAAAGTCACCTAAATCCCTGGGCCTCATTTGCCTTAGCTACGAAAATACAATCAGTCGGGGCGCGCACACCTGTAATCCCAGCCTAGGGCGGGAGGTGGAGACTGGGAATCGAATCGCCTGAGTCCGAGGGTTTGAGACTCGCCCGGGGCAACATAGCAAGACCAAGTCTCCAAAAAAAAAAAAAAAAAAAAAAATATGCTGGGCGTGGTGGTGCGCGCCTGTAATCCCAGCTACCTAGGAGGCTGAGGCTGGGGATCGCTTGAGTCCTGAGTACTCCGGGCAACATAGTGAGACCTAGTCTCTAAAAATAATCAACTGGAGACTTGGCAGGGGTGAAGCACATGCCAGGAGCCTGAGGCCTTGAACTAGGAGAGCCGGCTGGCCAGAGCGGCCAGGTCATCCACCCCAGAGTGGGTCTTGGGACATGGGGTCTGCTTTGTCCACGGAGGAGAGGGGGGCGCGGGCACAGTTAAATGCCGTAGCCTTGGCCAGCTGGATGGTGTTTGTTGGTGGGAGGGAGGCTACTGAGAGAAGTGACAAAGGAAGGGGGACCCAGACGAGCGCTCTGATTCCCCCAGGGAGCAGAGCTCAGTTTCCAGGCTGGGAGCCAGGAGTTTCCCGGCTTAGTCCTAAAATGCTGGGATGGAGCAGAAGGCCCGGTTCCTTCCCTTCAACAGCCTCTACTCCCCCCGCGCCCAGCCCCGGGGCCGGGCCCACCTCATAGCTGATGCACATGTCGGGGGTCATGATGATCTTGTTGCCCTTGCTGTCCACCTCCGTGCGCCGCAGGAACTCGCGCTTGGAGGAGGTGATGCGGTCCTCGCGGCAGTGGTAGCGCAGCTGGATGCGCTCCTCGGGGATCAGGAACACGCGCTCCTCCACGTCCTCGTCCGCTTGCTCGGCCGGGTTGCGGGAGAACCGCTCCGTGATCTTCTGCGAGGCCCCACGTGCGTAGGGCAAGGAGTGGGGAAGGCCGTGTCCGCGCATGTCCCTGGGAGCAAGGGACGCTGGGGACGCCAGGGTTAGCGGGCATTTGGGGGTTCCTGCAGCGCAGCCCCTCCTATGGCCCCAAGGTCCTCAGCGCCAGGCCACTGTAGTAGCCCCTTTGGGGGGTAGCCACCTCTAGCTCCTCCTCGAGATTCTGCCTGCACACCTCTGGAGATGGGGGCGCTCCCCATCCCCCTCTCACTAGACAGCCCTTACTGCTGCAAAGAAACTCTTCGGTGTGCAGCCATCAAATTGAGCTGCCAAGTGCTTTGTAAAGGCACGCAGGAAATAAATGCAGGAATTAAATGCACAATTGGGGGGCTGGTATCAGGGGTCCACACACATCTGGGTGAAATTAGGGCAAATTCTCAAACCCAAACCTGCCGGTACAAGAAAATGCTAAGCAATGCTGTTCTGAGGTAGGTCACCGAGTGAATCTGTCCCACATGTTCTACATGTTTAGTCACGGTGCGTATTTGATATACTGGTAAGGAAATCACTCGTCCTTGGCCCAGTGGCCAAGGACACAGTTGGCATCAGAACAGCCTGAAGGTCAGGCATGGTGGCACATGCCTGTAGGTGGCAGCCTAGGAAGCCACAGCCGGGGCCAGGGATCGTGGTTCGAGTCCCGCTGGGGCCAGATAGCGAGACCCCAAAAAATAGCTGGGTGTGGTGGCGCGTGCCTGTCATCCCAGCCACCTGGGAAGCTGAAGCTGGGGATTGCTTGAGTCTGTGGTACCCTGGGCAACGAGAGCCTGCGGTTCCATGGGCAAAAAAATAGCAAGACCTAATCTCCCCTCCCACCCTCACCCTCACCCCCACCCCCGCAAAAAAAAAGAACAGCCCGAGACTGCGTGTCTGGTGAAGCACCGAGTCGGGAAAAACAGGCTCCAGAGTTGGGGTCTCTCCACCCCTGGGGTGACCTCAGCCTGCCAGAGCGGCAGAAGCTAGTTGCCAGGCCCTTACCACTAAGCGGGCGCTTACCACTATGGGCCGGGGGTTGGATTCCGCGCTGTTCTCAGCCACCTTCTTGACCCTGGGCCCGAAGTTGATGTGGCGGTAAGAGAGGAAGTCAGAGCGGCCTTGGAAGTGCTCGGTCATTGTCATGGGGGTCTCCTCCCGCTTTGTTAAGCCGTCCACACGGGCCGATTCGTAAAACTCCATGACTCGGTCCATCTCCGGCTGCATGGACTTGTAGGAGTGCACTGCGGGGGTGGGGGTGGGGCCAGGGGCAGCGGGTGAGCAGCATCGGCGCTCTGTTCTTGGGCTGTGGTCACCTCACGCTGGCCTGGGAGAAGGCCCATCCACAGATACCACCCCACCCCCACCTACCCCCCCATCCCCCCACCCCACCCCCTCCCGCTGCGGATTTAGACTGTTTCCAACTTTTTGTATCGAAAACATGCACTTGTCATTCTTGTCGATAGTCACTGCGGACGGTTGTCAGTGGCGGGAGTTAATAGTGACCTTCCAGAAAAGCGTGCTGGCTGCCCACCCTCGGGCAGCGAGGGCGCGATGCTGGTTTGCCCCACTTGCTTGCACCCAGTGGGTGCATTTTTTTCATCCTTGTCCACGTGAGGGTTGTAAGATAAGCCCTATTGGTTTAGTTTTGGTGTTTGTTTGTTTTTTTATTATATATATTTTTATATCATTGTCTTCCCTGAGATTCTCCCACCACCTTATCACCGTGAACCATCTTAATCTCTTGTGTCCATCCCTCCCCATTTTACCCTCCGCCCCGTGCTCTATGCTTCAGTTCTGTTGACAGTTCTAAAATTTCTTGTCCATTTGTCCATTTGTTTTCCCTGTCTCCCTCATAGAACTGAGACCACCCCGTATTTCTCCTTTTCCTCCTGGCTTATTTCCGCTACTGATTCCTTCTACCTCCCACCATGTTGCTGTGAAGGCGTAAGTTTGTCTTTTTTGATTGATGACTGATACTCCGTTGTGTACATAGACACCGTTTTCTGGCCCACTTGTCTGTGTTGGGGCGTTTGTGTTGCCGCCGTAGCCTGGCTGTTGCAAATAGTTTTGGTTTAAAAAAAATTTTACTTATCGAGTAAAGATGACCATCCCCCCCCCACCCCAAACAGATGAACTTTTTAGTTTCCTTTTGTGAATTTTTGGCTCGCCTTGCTGAGTCTCTCCTCAGACTATGCTTCGGAGCTTCCCAGGCTCCTTTGCTCGAGGCCAGCCCTCCACAACCCTGGCGTTTGCATCTCCCTCAGGGGGGTGTTGGTTGGTTTGCTCAACACCTTGGTCCCCTATAGACACGTCCCCATGTCCCCACTGCATACTGGGTCCCAGCCACAGCAGGGGCAGGCAGCCCCGCCTTGGCTTTACTGGAGGGACAAGGGAAGCTCGTCAAGGGGGGCTCCTGGGTAGCCAGGAGATGGCAGTCACACACCTCGTAGAGCCTGAGGGTGGCCTGGCTTGAAGTAGTCGACGTTCAGGCCTGTGTCCTTGTGTATGTGCTTCAGCTCCAGCTTGTCCTCCCGGTTCTGGTACCATTCCTTGATCTCCAAAATATCGGTACCTGTGGGGCCCGATTTGTGCTGGTGGCCAGAACAGCTCCGCTGCCTCCGCCCCCCTCATGGCTGGGGAGCTGCAGTGACACATCCAAGGTCCCGCAGCATGTTGGGGACCCAGGCCCCCTGCTCCCCATTGCCCAGCCCCCTTACACGCTATGTCGTTGAAGATGGTGAGGCGGCAAATCAGGCCGTTGCTGTTGAGGTACGGGGACCACTTCTCCAGCTTCGCCTTCTTGTACTGAATCACCTTTTTCCCATTGGGGCACCGGGTCTCAAATGCTGTGGACACAGTGAGACGGGGTCCCTCCTCCCCAGAGCTAGGGGAGGGCCACCTCCCCCAGCCATCCGCTGGTCACCGCCCCTCATGCTGCCTGCTGAGCTCCTCCGGGCCCCATGCCCACTGGGTGGAGGGGGGAACAGAGGGAAATGGTCACCTGGGCAGCTCTGCCCCTGGAGGAGCCCTCAGGCCAGGTAGGAGCACAGGCCACCCAAGGATGGGGCTTGAGCACAAGCAGTGTCTGTGCCCACCGCACCAGGCTGTCTCGATGCCAGGCCTTTGCCTGTGCGGCTCTCTGCCGAGAACCCCACTCCTCTTGCCTTTACCGGGCTCACTTCAGAGGAAGCTAGCTCAAGTTAGCTCTGACGACTGTCCCGAGATGGCCCTGGCATCGGTTATGCTTCGGACAGCAGGATGGGATCGAGGAGGAAGCCAGTGTGTCTGGTCCTCAGTCCCTTGTCCCCCATCACCTCCTGTGCGCCACCGTCCATCAAGTGTTACAGACCCCCTGCTGCCCTCTACACGGGCGTCAGGCCTTCAGCCACAGAGCTGGAGGGGGCTGAGGAGGAAGCGAGGAGCTGGGCACAGCGGAAAGCAGGGAGGGTGGAAACGGGGGCCAGGGCAGCCTCTTCTACCCTCCCCCCCCGGCCAAGCTGTTGCTGCAGATGGTTCCAAAGAGCCAGGGGAGTACGGACAGGCACGCACCTTCCGGGGAGATCTCAATCTGCTCCACCCAGGAGGGTGGCATGTCGAAGCTCATGTCCTCGTCCTCCCTGCCCTGTTGGGAGAGGCCGGTTCTGGTCAGGGCTGGGTGGTATGGCAAGAGTTAGGGTTCGAGTGTCCGTGTCCAGCCCCAGCCAAGCCAGGCTTGTTAGCTCCCCCAGGGGAGCCAGAGGTCCCCCGTCGGTCTGACCTGGTCCAAGGTGGGGTTGAAGTGTAACGGGAAATCCCCAGGGCAGAGGGATGTGCCAGGTTCCCTGCCGCACCCAGATAGGGTGGTGCTGAGCAGGGAGAAGGAGCTGGAGCGGAAACCAGGAGAAGGAAGGAAGGAACGCGGCTGGAGGCAAGGAGCCCTGAGGGAGGCAAGTGGCGCAGAGAGATGTGTGAAGAAGCTGCGCTTGCTTCTCGACCCTGGGCTGGCACCTGGGGGTTGGGGGACCTGGAAGGAGACACTTGACACAGATGTGGGTGAGAGACCCGTGGGGAGGCTGACAATGGCGGCCTTTATCTTGGCTTTGACTTGTTGTTTTGTTTTGTTTTTTGAGACTAGGTCTCGCTATTTTTGCCTGTGGAACCGCAGGCTCTCGTTGCCCGGGATGCCCCAGACTCAAGCAATCCCCAGCCTCAGCTTCCCAGGTAGCTGGGATTACAGGTGCACACCACCACGCCCAGCTATTTTTTTTGGAACTAGGTCCCGCTACGGGCCCCAGGCGGGACTCAAACGGCGATCCCTAGTCCCGGCCGCTTCATAGGCTGAAGCTTACAGGCACGAGCCACCGTGCCTGGCCTTGGCTTTGACTTGTTTTGCTCCTTTCATCCCAGACATGCCTGGCCTCTCCTGTCCCTTCCCTACGGATCTCCCCAGAAAGGGCATCAGTGGCCCCTCTCTGGGTGGACCCTGTTCGACTGGGCAGTCACCCCCGAGGGGATGGGGGCCTTTGGGTGCTTGCTTTGGAAAATATTTTCTTAGTCTTTCTCTTCCCTTTATTGCACACTCATTGTGTCAGTGTTCCTTCCACTGAAGGTCTTCTGCACCAGAATGTTTCATCTTGCTGTGGCAGAGGGTGGAAGCTATTTAGAGCAGGTGGGTTTGGGGGGGTCCCAGGTGCCCCTTACTCTGCCCTGTAGCAGAAGGAGAGGAGTCAGCTAGGCCAGGGGTGCCCTACACCTGCCTGGCTCACAGCAGTGCCCTGGTCCTGCCTGTCCCTCCTCCCCCCAGTCCACAGAGGCACCAGGCGCAGCCACTCATGGCTAAGACAGGGGCTTCTGGAGTCAGGTGGGCCCAGCCCCACCCTGCTTCCAACCAGCTAAGGGGTCCTGTACAAGGCTCTTGAGTATTCTAGTCCCATCTCCTGTTTTTTTCCCTCTTCTAGACTTAGTTTCCCCATCTGTAAAATAAGACAGGAGTTAGACACCAGCTTGGCAACCATAGGAACTTGGATAAGATTTTCTCAATTTAAAAGTTCTCTCCACAACATTGGGGTTCAACATGAGCATCTGAGTACGGCCAGCGGGGGGGCTGATGCCCCAGCATTCAAGCACAGGCAAGGGCACGGTCTCCAGGAACCTCCAGAACACCACAGACCAGCCAGGCACCTCTACACTGCTGCGCCAAGCGTTTCACACCTCAGGCAGCCTCAAATGGGAGAAGAGACTTATCACTGGGAACACAGACACGGGAAGCGGACTGTCAGACCCCGGTTTGAATCTCAGCTCTGTCACTTACTGCTTTTATAATTTCAGGTTACGTTGCTTCATTCCCTGAATATGTCTTTCTATGTGTAAAACGAGATAGTAGTTGTGGGTGAAAATACTAGCACCCAACTCACTCGATGGTGATGGCCATTTAGCTAAGTTAACTCAGGTTACGTACCTACTGGCCCTTATGGGCCACCATGTTTTTAGGGAGTGGACAGTGTCACCTCTTAAGCCCCAGTCCCTACATTCTAAACCCCAGTACCTCACGCTGTGACTTTGGAGCTAGGAGCTCTAAAGGACCATCTAAACGTGATGGGTGTCCTTATAAAAAGAGGGGATTTGAGCACAGATGTTTACAGAGGGAGGACGCCACTCTGAACCCAGCACCTCTCCAAATCCACTTTATTTTAATCACCCTAGTCCAAGAAGCGTGCTTTCTGCAGACACCCCCTGACCCATGGGATAGACCATGTAGGGAACAGGAGACCTGAATGCAGGTCCCAGCCCTCCTCTCCCACTGGGGCATCCTGATCACGTCCCCGGACCTGTCTGGGCCTCAGTCTACCCATCTGTAAGATGTGGGCGTGGTCCAGGCCCTTGTGCTTTGAGGGGTCTGTAGTTGGTCTATCTGGACTGTCCCCCCACAATATACACACAAGTGGCGGGGACATTTATCGGACTGGCCTGAAGGGAGACGGGATGTGAGCCGCCCAGTCCCTGCTCCCCGACCCCACGTGCCACTGAGACTCACCAAACTCTCCACATCATAGTCTTCGCTCATCACGTCTTCTTCTTCCTCGGACATGGCCAGGTAGGGCTTATCCGTCCCCAGCAGCATGTATTCCCACTTCACAGGGTCTCCCAGGTCAAAGATCATGTCCTGGTAGGGGAGGGGGGCAGGTGAGTGCACCCACAGCCACCGTGCCCCTTCCTGCTTCAAGGGCTTGGGCAGCTGCACTGCAGGTAGAGGGGGGACCTGGGGCCCAGAGGTGAGTTCCAGGCTATGGCTGAGTATCCTGGTCTACCCCCCCTCATTCAACAGGGAAACGGAGGCCCAGGGGAGGGAGCGGAAGCCCTTGGCCATTGTCTGAACTCATTGTAAAGAAATCCCTGCTGGCCTGACTAGGCCAGGCTGTGCAAGGCAGGAGTAGGAGGAGCTTTCTCAGGGCCTTCACGTGGCGATGTGGTCCTGCATCCCAGACCTGTTTAGAGCCGGTGGGGTTTTCGAAGAGGGGCAGGAAAGGCCTCCGGACAGGGGGGGTGGAATTGTACAGAAGAGGTAGCTGGGAATTTCTCCCTACTGCTATGGGGCTTCCATCTCCTTTTTCACCCCAGCCCCTCTGATCCTCAGTTCTCCCACCTTTGGGGAGCACCCCACATCCACATCCCCACCTTCCGGGAGCCCCCACCCCAGTGCCCTCAAGATTATTGTTCCAGAAGGAGAGCGAAGACTAAAGGTCACCTAGCCAAAAGGATCTCAACAGGTGGTCCGGAGCCCACCCTAACCATCATCCTCACTCTCCTGTCTGATCCTGGGGGGCTGCCCCCCTCCTCGAGTGGGAGGTGCTGGGAAGAGAAAAGAGGGAATGGAGGCGTCCAAGAGAGAGCTGCTCCCGGGTACCAGTGCTGGAGGATGGTGAAAGCCTGGTGGGGAGGAACCCGAGCCTAGGGGTCCCCCACTCTCTGTGGGGTCACATCACCACCTCTACCCCTCCTGCTCCAGGCCGTTTTCAAGGTAGTTTGAAAGAACAAGGCAGCACATCGGTCAGTGAAAGAAACCACCAGAGTTGGGGTCTTTCTTCATACCCTCACTTGGTGACGGAGTACTTCCCCTTGGCCTCACTTTCCCATTGGGTCACCCTTCATCTCTGACCTTGTGTTATCCCTGTCATCAGTGTCCTTCCCTGATACTCCTGCAGGGCATACTGAGTGGGGACAGGCCCTGGAAGAGGGGCTGACCTAGGACTGTGAAACCTCAGAGAGGCCATTGTCCTTTAGTGGACACCGATCCTCAGGGAAGCCTTGGCTTTGTCCTGTTTGCATGATTCAGAAGTTAATTCCACAACATGAGTTTAGCAATACATTGAATGGCCACGGACTATTCTAGGCTCCTTCCAAATGTTCATTCTCACAGGTCTATGAGGCTGGCGAGGGACTGAAAAGAGCAGAGGTCTTGGAGCCTGGGCCTGGTCCCTCTTCGGATTTGTGTACACCTTAGTGAGTTCCTAGAAACAGAAAGCTCTGGTTTCCGGGACCCAGATCACAACATAGACCATTGGCCACTCCCCAGACAGTCCCCTTGGGTCCAGTTTAAGACCAAATGTGTGCATGTATTTGTGACCTGAGTGATTTCATACACTATATATACACTATACACATACTATATACGTGTAATATATGCTGCATACACACTATACACTATACTACATACCTATATACAGCATGTGTACTATATACACATTATGTACACTATAGATACACTAGCCATACTATTCACTATAGATACACTATGTACATAGTATTTACACTATATGCACTGTGTATACTATACACTATGTACACTGTATTCACACTATATAGACACTATGGCACTGTATAGACACACAGACACACACACACACACACACACACATATATATATATATATATATATATTTTTTTTTTTTTTTTTTTGAGACTAGGCCTCACTGGTTTTGCCCATGGAACCACAGGCTCACGTTGTCCGTGGTACCACAGACTCAAGCAATCCCCAGTCTCAGTTTCCCAGGTATCTGGGATTACAGGTGCGCGCCACCACACCCAGCTATTTTTTTTGGAACTAGGTCATGCTATTTGCCCCAGGTGTGATCCCTAAGCCCCAACCGCGGCTTCTTAGGCTGCCATTTACAGGCATGCGCCACCATGCCTGGCCTTGTATATACACTATATATGCTATGTAGATACTGTATATTCTCTATCAACTGGAAATCCACTGAGCTGTGCTTGTCTGCATGGACACATACTTCAACATAAAGTTTTGGGTTTTTTTTAATTCGTAAAAAAAAAATCCACATTTTCCAAGGACACACAGCCCAGCAGAGGAGGGACGCTTCTGGCTGAGAGGTGCCCACTGGTGAGAAAGTGGAGACCCCGGGACTCGGCTGCGGGAAGCCCGCAGGCTCAGACCGAGGCCAGGCAGCTCTTGCGTGTGGCCGGCCCTTGCCCCAGACCCGTCTGCCCGCCCGCCCGCCCAGCCCCGCCCTGCCGGCACCTTGCAGCAGTTCCAGCAGTCCTGCATGTTGATCCAGTAGTTCTTATGGTTCCAGACGCTCTCGATGCCCAGGAAGTGGTCATCCTGGGTGCTGTAGCTGCGCGCCGTGAGCGGCTCGATGAAGAAGCTCTCCGGCACCTCGCGCTTCCCCGACAGCACCAGCACCCAGCAGTGTACCCGCAAGCCATGCAGGGGGTCTGAGCCCGCCTTCTCTGCTTCCTGCCCAGGAAAGGACAGCCACCGGTGGGCTGGGTGGGGAGGAAGGGGGACAGCTGGGGCTTAGCCACCGCAGGGCCCGCCCGGGGGGGACCCACCATGAGGCGATCCTCCTCCTCTCTCAGCCGTTGGGCCTCTGCAGCTTGGATCTGCTCCAGCTTCTTTATCTCCTGCTCCTGCTCGAACCTGCTGCTCAGGTCCCTGGGTGGCTTGATGGTGTACTTCTTAGGGGGTGCCCTCTCCTGCTCCTCCACCCTCTGGCCAAGAGAGAGGGATCAGCTGCCATGACACCTGCCCTTCCCACCAGCCTGCAGGCAGCCTGGCCCTGGAAGCTGCCTTATCCTAGACACTGGCTGGGCCTGGACACAGCCTGATCCTGGATACAGCCTGGCCCTGGACGCAGCCAGCCCCAGCCCGGGCCAGCCACCCACCAGCCAACTGTAGTGAGCAAATAAGAACCTTCTCCGCAGGCTGTTCAAGACACAGGGAGGAACGTGGCCCTGGGCAGCCCCTCAGGAAGTGTGTCTGGTGAGGTTATGAGGCCTGTGCCCCTGTGTTCCACCTGGATGGGCCCCCCCAACCCTTCCTCTCTGATGGAAGGGGGCACTACTTTTTTTTTTTTTTTTTTTTTGAGACTAGGTCTTGCTATTTTTGCCCGTGGAACCGCAGGCTCATGTTGCCCCGGATACCACAGACTCAAGCAATCCCTAGCCTCAGCCTCCCAGGTAGCTGGGATTACAGTGATGCACCACCAAGCCTGACTTGTTCTCCTTCTCAAAGATGGTTTTTTTATTTTTTGAGACTAGGTCTCACTATTTTTGTCACTAGAAGTCCAATGCGCTATCCATTGCGCCACAGAGCCACCCAAGGTCTCACTATTTTTGCCTGTGGAACTGCAGGCTCATGTTGCCCCAGGTACCACAGATTCAAGCAATCCCCAACCTCAGCTTCCCAGGTAGCTGGGATTACAGGCACATGCCACCACGCCCAGCTATTTTTTTTTTTTTGGACTAGGTTTCCCTGTGTTGCCGTGATCCCCAGACCCAGCCGCGACTCCATAGGCTGGCGTTTACAGATGCGCACCACCGTGCCTGGCTTAGGTCACAGCTTTTGGCCCCCAGAGCCTGTGTGCTCACATGTTATCTCGGCCAAAATTTTAATCATTATAGCGAGCTCACCGCTTAACAGATGCAGGGAACTTTCTGGATTATAAACCACTTCCAGGGCCACCGATTTGGTGTCTCCTCACCCGGCTGTGTGGTAGACATCGCACCCCTATTTACAAGTGAATTTGTAGCCATGAAACAGGGAGGTGAGAGGGCACAGACAGCGTTGCAGGGCTGGTCCGGGGGGAACCGGGACTCTGGCTCTGTCCTTGGAGAGTCGCGGTTTCTCCCTTGCACCAGACCCACGCAGGATGCCCAGGCCTCTGGGTCCCCTGCCCTGGGCTGCAGACATCCATAACGGGGCGTAGTGACGGCACAATCCTAGAGTGAATCCAGTTCATGAAAAGCATTTTCTGTCTCCGAACAGACACCACCAACTGTCAGCAGGTGCGCGGGGCGCCCTAATTTAAACTCCTTCCTGCATGTTTCTAGGCTGACAGCAATCATCGCGGGGTTCTCGACAAGATGCATATATGGTAACAGCTGCAGGATATTTACCAACAGCAAAGGGTACATTTGGAAGAGTTGGAGCGTCAAGGAGGCACGTGGCATTGCCCCAGGTTACCTGGTGGGGCTCACAGTAGCTGAAATTGACACGGGGTTAAGACACCAATCAGCGAAATCACCAGTGGTTGGAAATAAGAACTCCCTGATGGTGGAAGAGCCTTGAGCTGATGGGAGCAGAGGCCTGTGGGCGGGACCTGTGGTGTGGGCGGGGCCTGAAGTGTGGGCAGGGCATATGGTATGGGCGGGGTCATCACTTGGGCGTGGCTACAACATGGGCGGGGCCTACCTCCTCCTGCGTGGTGATGAGCGGGCACACCTCCCGCGTCATGTCCATGTAGCACAGGCCCTTGGAGCCATAGCCGTTGACGCAGTAGGCGTCGTAGCCAGAGCCGAGCAGCATGGAGCAGAGCAGCGTGCTGAAGTCGAAGCAGTTCCCCTTCTGGTACTTGAGCACCGTGGTCGAAGAGTAGAGGTGGGTAGGCTGGCCAGAGCGGGCTGGTCAGTCCCTCGGGCGCATAGCCCAGAACTGTCCTCCCCGCTTGTCAGGGAGGCTAGAGCCGGGCGATGGCACACCGGACCCCACAGGGCTCGCCCCTTTGGCCAGTTAGGGAGTCCACTCCGCTGCGGGCGTGCAGACAGTACAGTGCACACTGGCCTGTGCTTTTAAGGCGCCTGATAGCAGAGACCACCTGGGTTTTGCAGAAGCTTCGGTTCTAATGCTCTGTCATGTTCACCTACCTCCATCCTTTCCTCCTCTCCCCGGTTCTCAAATCTCTACCTTATACCCCCCTCCCTCACACCCTCCCTCCATTCCCAGTGAGAAGCAGATGGAGGTGATCAGACCGGAAGAGGGGGACAGGGACCGCAGCAGTGGGCCCTCCTCTCTCTCTCCCTCTCTCCCCCGCCGCCACCACCTGAAGCCTGAAAGGAATTCTCTAAAGGGAGAGAGGCAAGGAGCCAGGCTTACTGTGTGACCTCCAGCAGGGAACCCTCCCTCTCTGACCCTGACCTTCCCCAGGGGGTCTCTGAGAGGCTCAGCCCAGACAGACTTGGGGACCATGAGCTAAGCCAGCCCCGCCTCCTGCTGTGGCCTGTCTGGGGCCTCAGGGGCTTAGGGATGCAGCCCCAGGGCGTCGCTCGCTCACCGGCTTGAGGGGGTCCGGCAGGGGCACCATGGAGAGGAAGTCAGCGACGAACTGGGTGCAGGTGTCCCAGTTGTAGAGCTCGGGGTAGGGCATCAGCGTGGGCCGGATGGTTGTGCTCACAAACTTCTGCAGGGCGAGAACAAGGCCCCGGGGGCGTTGTACCCCGCAGCTCCTGTGGGTGGGGAGCTGGTGGCCTGGGTCTCTAGGCCTCAGTCTCCCCCGGGGGCTTTGGGAGCTGGAAGAAGGGAGTCCTCAAGGCCCTCCCAGCCCAAATCCAGGCTAAGCCTCTGCTGCTCCCGACCCGTGTTGGTGATGACCTCAGGGCCCTTCATCGTCACCACAGCCCTCACGGATGGGTCACACCCAGCGGCTGGCATCTGAGTTCAGGCCACAGGTGACAGCCCCCAGACTGTAGGCTCTGACCACACGCCAAGTCTGTGCTTGGCCCCTCTGCCCTCGCCCCCTGGACCCACCCTCCCTCCGCCGCCTTACCGGCACGTCGCACTCGTTCAGCGGGTGCAGGAAGAGGGGCATGCGATCCGGACACAGGTGGCTGTACTGGGCGGCGAAGTTGTCCGCCACCTGCAGCAGGTGTTCCTCCTTGAGCGTGTTGCTCTGGTAGGACAGGGGCAGGCTGGAGGTGTCGATGGTGGCCTTGGTGAGCGTCCTGTGCCCACGGGAGGGGTGGCGTTAGTGCATGGGTGAGGGCAGGCCTGGCACAGTCCTGATCTACCTCAGCTGCCGCCAGCTTCCTCCTGGAACCCTCACAGCTAGCTAGGAAGGAAGCACAAGGATTAACATCTGGACTTTTAAACTGGGAACCGAGAGGAACAGAGAGGTTGAGTGACTTCCCCAGGGTCACACAGCTCGTAAAGGGCGGGGTGGGGACATGGGCCAAACAGTCTGGAAGCACAGCCCTTACTCTAGCGCTCCTCTCTTCAGGCCTTGGCCCTGCCTGACAGTCCTGGGCACCGTGTGACTTGGCGGGTCCTCTGCCCGGTCTGGCCCGGCCCTCAGCAGGGCCGCGGGAGGAAACCCTGACACGGTACTCACGGGGGCAGCTCTGGAACAGTGACATCAATGGCCGACAGCTTCTTCTGCAGGTCTCGCACCATCCCCTGCGTCATGATGGCTTCCTCCCTCCGCGCCTCCACCGGCCACGTCGTCTTCTCGCCTCTTTCCGCCCGCTCGGCCGCATCTTCCCGCTCAGCCTCCTCCTCCTCTTCCACTTTCTCCTTCAGCACCTCCATTCTGGCGGGTCTCTGGCTGTCTGGACTCCCGGCAAGGCCGATAAACCCACTCAGAGTCACAGCCCTCAGACCAGGAAGGAGCTGCCAAGCCCCCAGGTCCCTGGGAGGTCGTGTGGGGCAGCTGAGGCCACCTCGGAAGGAAGCCACTCCACCCAGGAGCATGCCCCTCCCAGTAAGGACTTGGGAGAAGAGGGAAGGGCCGCCCCAGACCCTCCATCCCTTGGCACAACAGGACTGAGGCAGCGAAGGGGTCAGGAGGGGAAAGCTAGGCTCCCCTGGGAACTCCAACCCCTCTGTGGGCAACTGAGGCCTCAGGGTGGGGGTTGCTGACCGCCAGCCTGGTTAGGGGGTGGCCAGGTTCTGCCAACAACAGTGCCAGCTGCACCCTCGGGCCGTGCCCCCTCCTCTCTGAGCGCAGCATGAGCGCGGGCATGGTTGTTTTCTGTCCAAGGCTGACCAGGCCAGAAGGACTCTGGGATCAGGAGGGACCTGTTGCCGGAGGTGAGTCTGCCGAGTCCCAGGTCGGCATCACAGCTGCGACCTTGTGCCCAGCAGGCCTATTCAGGACCCCAGTTCCCTGCAGTGGACCTCCCACTCTGCCCGCCAACCGAGCAGAGCCTGGTGGTGAGCCAATCCACTTGTCCACAGAGAAAATAATCCCAGAGGGCAGCAGTAAACAGCGCGAGGCAGTTACAGTTCCCTGAACATCTACTAGTGCCGGGCCCTGGGCCAAGGGTTTCACGGAGATGATCTCATCTGCCAGTGGCTCTGTGAGGCAGATGCTAGTTCAGCGCCCATTTTGTGGGTGATAAATTGATGCCTGGAGGGGTCGAGGTCGTTACCTAGTCACAGAGCTGTGTGCAATACATCCGGGGTTTAGCCCGTATGTTTCTGGCTCTCAAACCCGTGCACTCCAGGGCCTGATGAAGGGCAAGTTCTGGGATGGCTGGGGCCGGGGCGTGGCAATAAGGCCAGAAGTTAGAAGGGGAGAAGGTCATGGTGCCAGTGTGCTCAGCGGTCACGGCTGCACAAGCACCAAGTCCATGATCATGGAACTTTCACCAGATATGGAGCTGGTCAGCACCAGCGTCCTTCGCTCCCCACACGGGTGACAGGGCGGTTTGGGGAGAGCAACCCCCCCACACACACACACGCACACACAGAGAGAGAGAGAGAGAAAGAGAGAGAGAGAGAGAGAGAATGTCCCCAGAAAGATCAGGGCTGAAAGCCCCCTCCTCTCTACCTGCCAGCAAGGGTCCAGCCACCCCAGGGCCCCAGCCCCTTCCTCACCCCAGTCTGGACAGCCTGTACAATCTGTTACCTGTCTCCATGGTAACAGCTTTTGAAGCTGAGGGCGGGCCCTGGGAGAGGAGGTTTCTGGGAAATGTAGTCCGCAACTGCCTGGTTCTGGGCCTCGCAGCTCCCTTGGCCAGTGGAGGGCTGCAGCCAGCTAGTGCCAACTCACAGGGCCAGGGGGTGGCATTCCTGGCCTCCAGTGAACCGGCTGAAACACATGGCCGTCAAAAATTCAGCCACAAAAACTTGTAAGTTAATAAATTACATTAAAAGGAAAGGTGATGAATACTCCAAATGTAACACTTCCCAATTCTTTTAAGACTTTTTATTATTATGTATGCTTGGGGGCTCTTTCCGCTTACTGTATGGGGTACGATGGAAATAGTATAGAACGGTGAGTCACTTGGCTTCACTTCTCAACTGCTGTTCGTTGATGTCTCACCGATAGCTAAAATCACCCTTGGGGTTATTTACACCCCAAAGATGGCAAGTGCTGTAGACCAGGGTTTTCTCTCCTGGCAAGCCAGTGGGTAGACAGGTACCACGCCTCTGCCCCCTGACTGCTGAGTATGACCTTCATCAAAACAGACGGGAGCCAGCGTGGGGCCTGGCGTGGCTTCCTGTCAAGGTGGACAGAAGCAGCCTGCCCATCTGAGTCTTAGCTTCCAGACTGCAGCGACCTCTGGATTAGTGTGTGAGCTGAGGGAAGGGACAGTTAGGGGAAATTTAGGAAATTAGGGGCCCATGAAAATGTTTAATTTTCATATCTTTTAAGTTCAGAAGAAGCCTAGGAAGCCGCGGCAGCAATCAGGGATCACGGTTCGAGTCGCGTTTGGGGCAACATGGCGAGACCTAGTTCCAAAAAAATAGCTGGGCGTGGTGGTGCACACCTGTCATCCCAGCTACCTGGGAAGCTGAGGCTGGGGATTGCTTGAGTCCGTGGTACCCTGGGCAATGTGAGCCTGCTGTTCCACAGGCAAAAATAGCGAGACCTAGTCTCAACCCCCCAAAATGAATGAATGAATGAATGAATAAATTCAGAAGAAAAAATGAATAGACTAATAATGATGATAGCGTTATGAGTCCTCTCATCTTTGTACCAATGCAGTAATCAATTACATGGTTGCTATTACTGGTGGATTATTAGATATCACCTCAATTCTCAATAGTAAGTGTCAAGAGCCAGGCGCAGAGTTGCGAGAAAGGACAGATGAGAGAGATTGACAGAGTCAAATATTGCGGGCTACTGGAAGTACAGCCAGTAACGGTTTATTATTTTGATGGCTAGGTTTTTATAGAGTCCAGGGCAAGGGGAAAAAATAGCTAAGAGAATGTTTTATAACCAATTAACTAAAGAAGACCAATGGCTAGGGTACAATAAAATTGAATAAAATATTAGTTCCTGTGAGAAAATGGCTGGCAGGGGATTCACCCATAAATTTGTTGGTATCTTCCAAGGAATGTTTCTTAGGATAAACATTGGAGGAATGGAGAAACTGCTCTCTGCAGTTTCTCTGCAGTTTCCAGGCGTTAATCATGCCAGTCCTGTCTTCAGTGTTCTGAAGTTAGATAAGAGCAAAATTAAGTATTCCTCATTTCACAGCATGAACCCAGTTTGATCTCAGCTGGCAGCCTCTGACAAGTATGGAACAATATTTGATTCTGGTTGGAATATCATGCAGCCATGAAAAATAAAGTGTGCCAGATAAATTGGACCTGGGGAAAAGTTATGAGATAGCATGTGGACATAAGTTCTGGTGCAAGCCCTGGGATGGCTTCTGGAATATTCACCTGAGGTGAAAGCAGGAAGGGAAGAGACATGGAGAATACATGGTATGTTTTCTGGGTTGCTGGGTCGAACACCGCCTGCCCATGTGACATCTTATTTCCTTTCTATGTTTATTCCCTTTTATCTCTATACCTACTCCCATTCCCTTCCCCTTGTAGGTAACTGTTACAACACATGGGCAGTGCAGGAACATGCATGCGTCTGGAAAAGCTCCATGAAGAAGCTGAGGGAAGCCGGGCACGGTGGCTCGTGCTTGTAAGCTTCAGCCTATGAAGCGGCAGGGGCTAGGAATCGCGGTTCGAGT
>PVHY01020379.1:0-25663 GCA_004024945.1 Uropsilus gracilis | reverse complement strand
TGGCACTTGACTTGATAAATTCTTCCTCTTAAGAGAAAGGTAAATGATGGCCAATTCTATTTCATGTAATAATTATCCTTAGGTCAACAAACAAGGGAATATTGAAAGCATTTTTTTTCGGACCTACTTTTCATATCATAGTTTTCTGAAAAGTCCTGGTAGAGATTTTCACAGGTCATTTACAAAACAAATGGTTATAACATTCATCAATACTAGCTGGATGAAGAATCCAATGGGAAAAAAAAAAAAAACACCACAAAAAACAAAAAACAAAAAAACAAAAAAACAAACCCAAGCAACATTCCAACGTAGTACATTTGACATTAAGAAATTATTGAATCCAACGTTCTAGACTTGCTCCATTCGACCTGTTTTACCTTTTCTTACTTTCCTAGCTAGACAGGAGAGTTCCTCTGAGATGGAGAAGGACTTATTGCCACTATTCTGCCCCCTTGTATATATTGAAAGCTTCTTTCCTCTTTATGTCTAATTTTCCCCTCTGCCAAATGAAGATAACATATAGTGAGTATCACTGCCCCGCCCCCGTGAGACTATCATAGAAGGACAAGATACAACACAGGAACTCTGACTTCCATTTTTGCTTTGCACTCACATACATCAGGCATGTACAGGACAGACAAGGCACACTCACACATGAGCACACATGTGCTCACGTTGGTGTCATGTGAAAGGGTTAAACCTCTCTTTTTCCACAGGAATACCACAGTTAGCACCTAGTGCAGTGACTCTCAAGTGACTCTCAATTTCTGTTTCAGAATCTCACTGCTGTTTTAAAATTTCTTGAGATCCCTAGAGCCAGCTAACATATTTGTGGATTGTATCTACTGTTATTCTAAAATATCATAAATTAATTTTTTGAATAAATACGTATTTTTGTTGTATAACAATAAACCCATTTTACAAGTTAAAACAGCTGTTTTTAAAAAGATAATTATACTTGGGAAACACAGGCCAACATGCACACAGAGATATTCCTTACAAATTTGTGTGATTGAGTGGATACAAAGCAGGTCAAACTTGTACATGGCATTATCTGCTTTATTTGCTAATAAGTCACTCTGTAAAATATATTCTTTGGTATACTTTTGCTTTTGTAGGGTGTATCTGATTTTTAAATTGTCATGGTGATTATAAATATGAGGCTAGAGAAATGTCAATAGAGGAAATCATACTTATATGAGTAACATAAACACAGAAATGCAAAATATTTTACTGGAGAAACCTACAGTTTAAAGAAAGTGAGATAGATATTGGTCTCTTGTGACCTAAAAATAATGACCTATCTTTACTCAGCACACACCAAAACTGTCTAATTTCCCCCTCTGCCAAATATTTTCCATTTTTTTAACTCACTCTAATTCTCATGATTCATTGAATTAAGCAGTATTATTATTGATTGTATAACCTTGCATGATTTCTTTTACCTTTATGTGAATAGTTAATAATGGTCTACTTCATAGGTTAACAAATGTAGAGACTAGCAAATATTCAGCAGTAACTAGATGCCTAACTCATGGCAATTATTACTATTGTTCCCCCCTCTCCCCCCACCCCCCATTTTTTTGTATAGAGCTGTTCAAGCTTTGAGCTCCATGGAAACAATGCTTTCACATGCAAGATGAAAGAACAGATTGAAAAGAAAACAATGCAAATGTTTATTTTCAACTGTCTTTTCTCTTTCTTGATTTCTATTAGGTTGTATTCTCAGCATTGTTCTTACTTTCCAAAATTTTAATATAAACATGTCTTGGCATCAGTGTTGCACAATCAGAAGTATTTGAAAAAAAAAAGAAAAGAAAACCCTGCATTTATTTAATTTATCAAGACCAACCTTCCCTTTGAGAATATAATTGCAAACGTTTGGAATAATTCTTGAAATTTTCCAGAAGGCTGCTTGTGTTTAAAATATTTTTCAAACACATATGTGCATTCTGCTTAAGCATATGATATTTTTCTTTATTAAAAGGTGTTGATTAATATTTATGTAAATATATCATGCAAAAAGATCAATCATTTTTCTGTGCTGCTGATATGTCTAGAAAATATCATTTGCTTCCTTTGGAGTCTGCTAACTCTTGGCAGAAAGATAGCAGAATCTATTAGTTTGACATCCGTGGTTACTCTATTGATAGACAGGATACATTGGACCAAACTGAAGCTGTGACTTAGGCTGTCAAAACCCTTCAATACCAGCAGTTTTTTTGTGTGTGTTTTGAGTTTTCTGAAGGACTAAGAATCACATGTAACCCTTTTATTCTTGCAGACATTACATATTATAGATAAAGGAATAAATAGATCCATTGATAGGTAGTTCCACAATGGAGACAAAGATGACAGAGGGATAGACAACAAAAGTAAATGAGGGATTTGATTCTGGTATCTTATTTTTCAGGTTCTTCCTTGAGAATCAATTTTCAAATCCTCCTTTTTTTTTTTTTTTTCCTGAGACTCTGGTTTTTTTGTTCCACAGAAGATGAACTGATTCCTTATGGAACTAGACATTCATCTCACTGCCCTGTATACACTGGTTTCTCAGTTGGGACCTAGTTTAATTTCCAGCTGAAAAATCCCTACTCCCTGAACAGGAGCCAAACATTGGCACTTATGGTTTCTCATTCCTAGAGTGGGTTTTGTGTCTTAGCACCTCTGCATTTTCTAATTTCCACCAAGATTATATATACCTTTGTAGAGCCCATTTCAAATAAAATAAATTCTTTAAGTCTTTTCCTTGTTTCTCTCATCAGCCAACATAATTTCTCTATTTTGATAAAATGATCTAGACTAGATCTATTTTGGTAAAACACTGTTATGACAATTTCTATAGTACACCTTACTGATAATTATTATCTTCTCTGGTGTCTCCTGCTAAATTTCCAGTGCACCCCAAGTAAGAGGCATGTGCTATCTTTATACAAGGCAGTGCGAGGTGTCTAGAAGATCACATGAGATTTGCCTGATTCAGAGTTACCTTGCCTGATAGTCATAATTCTGGCAAAAACTTAGATTCTTTTCTCTGAGTAATTCTGGTACATTAGATGTAGGTGGATTCCCAGAACCTTCCCTAACCTAGAAGCTTTCCAAATGATTCTGGTGATAAACTACATTTACGATATACTGACTAAAAATTAATAAAAAATAATATTAAAGTCTTTTGGTTACTATTGCAAAGGACTATGTCTCAGAAAGACAGGATGCTTAACATGATATTGTACTGATGAAAGACTTAAACAGGCAAATTCTACACAGATAAGTAGGATGCAATTTTTAAGGTCCTCTAAAACAAATGCTCTCTTTTATCTTATTTTGCTTTTCTTGATATTTATGAGATGGTGCTTTGCCAAGATGGCCACTTGACCAGAGTGTCATCAGGGTGGGAAAGGTACAACTCAGAGGAGGAATGTTGGATCTTGGAAGGAAAAAAGGAGTAGTTTCTGTGGAAATGTCTGGAGACTGTTTCTCTAGGATCATGCTTACCTTGTGAATTCAGGTTTGGCAGAAGTTCTCATGCCCTATGTCTCTCACTGACCTCCACATTAGTAGTCTGGGCTGCTGGTGAGAACTTGGTAGAGAGTGCCTTTGTAGAGGGATATCCTTACCTGAAGTGTTTCCTGCAGGTCTTTCTTGACGCTACAGCTGGCATTGAGAAGGTACTAGAAGCAGTACCTGTAGCTGGTGTTAGCACTGGCTGCCTTGGCTCATGGCATGAAGAGGAAGAATTTGCCTCTTTGATGCTCAAATAACATGTTCAGTGTCATGTACATAAAAGTGTCAAATATTTTAGAGCAATAATAGAATGTCTTTTATAGGAAAAGATTGCTAAAGTTAGCTCTAGGATAGATGAAAAAAATTCTTCACATCACACTTTCTGAATAAACTTGTGTCATTGATGTACAACCAGATGTGTTATGGGAAAAAGAGATGATTCTGATTTAATTGATCCTCCTGGCAAGGATACTATTAATGAAGCAGATGTCTTTCTCTCAGATTCCCTCACACTTTGACATAAGCAAACTTCCTTTCCTTTGAACAGGAATAGGGTAGCTAATTCATCTTTAGAAATGGTACCACTCAATTTTCTGATGATTCATTCTGTTGGCTGTGTGTGTATGTGTGTGTGTGTTGTGAAAAGGGGAGTCACTCTTTATGTGTTGTGACTTTAGCAAAGTCGTCTTCATTCTCTTCAAATACTCTGAAGGAGAGGGAAATGGTTTGGAATCCTTTGGGGTAGCTCTTGATTTAAGCTGGTATTTGGATGTGTGCAATCATGCTCCAGATTGGGTTTGGGGAGGTTAAAATGTGAGAGGGAGATTTAGAACATGGAAAGCTGAGTTCAGAATCATAGTAGGTGACTTTGGCCAAGACAGTTCACAGTAGGGAAAACTTATTTGATTCTTGAGTGATTTTGAAACTTTTATGTGATAATAGTTACAAAACTATCACACATGCATTTTTGTACCAAATGATAAGGTAGTCTCTGCATTCAGATTTTCATAGTTGTGGATTAAGATTGAGATGGAAAACTCTAGTTGTCAGGTTAAGAGAAGGTATCTCTCTGCTCAGAGTTGCTGGGGGTGGCAGCACAGACCCTCACTTGGTATGAGCTCAGAGCTCCCAGATTCCTCCAGAAGAAGGAGCATGTACTCTCCCCCAGTTAGAATCTGAGTGCAAAATATTAAGGAAGCTCTTAGAATGTAATTCAAGAATAAAAAGAAGAGTGAAAATTTTAGAATAATAGTCTTATTTACTACACAGAGGCAAACACCATTAATGCTTTGGAGATAAGTTCACTTTTTCAAAAGCTTTTCCCCAAATTAAATACTTCTGCCTTTCAATATCAACAAATTATTTAGTGGACTTGTTTTGAATTTTTTGACAACTTTTATACTTCCAGGTTACTTTCAGGAACAGTCTTCCTAGTGATACATCTGCATTTTACAAGTGTGATAGCCAGTGATACTATTTCAGAAAAGTCAGGACTATGGTAAACATGATTTTCTAATTAACACTGTGGGGCCAGAATTAGGATCAGTGGGAAAGGCAAGGTCATGGTAGTGTAGGGCTGGGCCTTCTCTACAGTAAGCAGAGTAATGGTCCACAGAATGTCCAAGACCCAATACCTGGAACCTCTGAGTATGTCCCCTTATAGGTTAAAAGGGACTTAACAGATATGATAGTAAAGGACCTTGATATATGGGGACATTTTACTGAATTATTGGTTAAGTCTGATATAATAAAAAGGGTTTTTAAAAGTAGAAGAGGAAGGCAGGTCAGGGCAATGCACTGTGAGCACTCAGCCTACTGTTGTTGACTCTGAAGTTGGAGGAAGGGGTGCAGCAGTCTCTATAAGGAAAGGCAAGGAAATGAATTTTTCCTTAGAGTACACTGCTGACATCTTATTTTTAGCACACTGAGATCCGGCTTAGACTTGTAAATTATGGAACTATAGGATAAGATAATAGATTTGTGTTATTTTAAGCAATTAAGCATAAGGTAGAATGAAATCCACTCTATTTAAAATTCGGATTTGTGCTCATCATGGCTATTTTGTGCTTGTTTTGCTGTTTTAGTAAACATTACATGACAGTACTCTATCCTGATTTTGGAGCTTTCTGCATCCAACTGAGTGCCTCATTTTCCTCTCCTTAGCCCCACAATCTCACCACTGCTCCCAGGAAATATCACTGCTTCAATACAGTTAATTTTTAAAATTTTTATTTTTTAAAAATTGATCGCACATATATATTTTATATAATTATCTACCCCAAGTTTCTCCAAACACCTTGATACCCGTGAACCATCATCTTAATCTCTTGTGCCTATCCCTCCCCTGATTTTACCCTCTCACCCTCTTTTGCCTCCATGCTTCAGTTCTGCTGATAGTTTTAAATTTTAATTGTCCTTTTGTTTGTTTGTGTTCCATATATCCTGCAGATAGGTGAGACCACTTATTATTTCTCTTTATCTTTCTGGCTGTTTCTACTGACATGATTCCTTCTAGGTTCACCATGTTATCACAAATGCATAAAATTTATCTTTTTTATTGTAGAATAATATTCCATTGTATACATACACCACAACTTTCTTATCCATTTGTCTGTTTTGGGCATTTGGGATTTCCATATCCAACTCAAGTAATTTTGAAGCTAACCTCCAGTAGAAAATAAATGATGGTCAGTTTTGCAAACCATATCTTTTTTGCTTATCTTTGTCCAACCTGGAGAATCAATGTTGTACAGAACAACCCAGTAACCACAAGGGCTTGACTTTGACAAAGTGGGAAAGAGTCTCTATGGAAGAAGTATCTGTGTGACTTTTATTATTCTTGGACATCTTAAGGCTGAATCATCTGAGGGTATTTTTGATGTTGAACTTTATATGACTGTCTGGTCACCTGTGTAAAGCACCTTTATTAACTTTAACTTTACTTCAATGATATCTTACTGTGTCTGGAAATATTATCTTCAATTGTGTGGGCAACCCTAAGGATACATTCCAGATGTATGCCACAGCTTTATCTTCTATCTAGAGAAAGATCTAGCTCATTTTTTTTTTCTTCAGGGAGCATGAGAGTGTATGATACTCCAGGCCAACGGAAAAATTTCACTTGCCTGGGGAAAAGCAACAACAAAGAAGCAAATGGAACAACAACAATAAAATAGCAGTAACATTACAAAGTAGTGAGTCCTCCAAGCAGCTGCCCCATTCCCAAGATGAGCAAAGTGAGGCTCACAGAGGTAAAATAGCTTATAATACTAACACTTCAATAGAGCTAACTACCTGCAAACACAATTGTAAGGTATTTACATATACTATCTTTTTTCAATCCACAACATCCTGAAGTCATTGTCCTATTTCACAGATGAGGAAATTGAGTCATAAAGAGGTTGAGAAACTTCCCTAAGTCGTATGGTTATAAACGCATAGATAACTACTTATTTTAAGATACTCTATGGTAAAGAAGTGGAGAAATTACATTCAAACTCAAGTCTGTCCAACTGAAAACTCTCTCCCTTTCTCTCTCTGCCTTTCCTTCTCCCTCTCTCCCCAGTCTCTTTCTCCTTCTCTCTGCTTCTCTCCCCTAGGAACCTTATCTGGTGCTGTATTAATCCGACAGATCTCTTCATCTCTACCATGACTATTTCAGGCACAATCTTGGTGCATGCCCTGGGTGGGGCTGGAGATCCATTGCCCCACTGTTCTGGGCTCCTCACAAGATGAACATGAACTCCACAGTTACGTGCCCTCTGCGAAGACTCCCTTCCTTGCTCCTAATCCTAGCAATACACGTGTGGCAGGGGTGAAGTGCTTTTCTCAGGGAATTTACAACCCTGACAGCAAGGCTTAGGCAAACTTTATTGCCCTGGTGCCTTGGGAAAGGTATTATCTGAGTAGGGTGGGTAATGATAACACTGCTACATCAATAGAACCTATCACAGTGTTAAAGTACAGTCAGCAGAATTTGTTTGACTCTACTTAGCAACACTTGGGGATATCTCTAAAGGGACACTTCCAAGTGAAGGTCATTTTTAAATTTCAGTTCATGACCTTATGCTTTATCTGTACAATATTGTCTATAAATTGCAACCAAATATGAATGCTTGTAGATTTTTTAAAAATTAAATTTGGTTATCTTATATAATGACACATTTTTAATCTCTTTATTCCCAGCTTACTATAACTGCTTATTTTTAAGGGTGCAATGTGGGAATTAAAAGTGTCTTCAATTTCTTTTTAAAGTTAATATAAAGCTAATAATTTTTTTCCCCTGAGGTCAAGCACTTAACATAGATATGTCTTTAGTTATATTCATTTGTATATATTTTATATTATATATTCCATATTCAATCACCTATATATTATTTATATTTAGTTACATTCACGCATATCAAGCTATTCACTGGGATGATTCTATTTTTATTCACTTAATGACAACACGGTATATCAATTTTATCACTAAAACCCATCCTAATGCAATGACAAGTGAAGAAAACTCTTAGACCTTATTTTTACCTCAGTCATCACTAGCTAGGAAATTTCTCCTGCTTCGAACTGTAATTCATCTACTATACCTACTTCATAGCATAGACTTCAGAATTAAATGAGAGTCCATAAAGATAATTGGAAAGACAACTGGTGTAATATACTTGCCATAATTTACCACATTTTTCATAGTAACTGTTCTTAGGGACTAAATGCACAGCTCCACAGTCACAGCTGGTCACAGTGTAATCTGCATCATGGCTGCTGGTTTCTGCATTTCTTCTCTGCCCCAAACAAAGGCCATGGAATAAAAGGCATCTGGTGTCAGGAAGAGAGCGATGTTTGGAGAAGTGGACTGAACTGGACTTCCAGGCCCCAGCCTGTGCTCCACGTGCTGCTCTGTCCAGAGGGTTGGTATTGCTTTGTTGTTGTTAGAGGTCACTTCTCCTCTGAAGATTTTCATTTTCTCATATGTGAGAAACAATGAGCTTATGTGAAATAATATCTAAAACCCATTCTAGGTCTAGTCAATTTTCTGCTGCCTAAGCTTTTTAAATTTCAGTGTCAGTTTTGGTTATGAAGGAGCATATTAAAGAGTAAATCATTTATTGTTTGACACTACAGAAAAAGAACTTGAAAGCCTGCAGTTAAATATACTGGTATTGTCATAAAACTCATAAATAAAATTTTAGTCTACCATTAATAATTTCTTTAATGTCATTTTAATGTTGCTATGGTATTAGTCAACATTTATATGGTATTTTTTTTTGAATAAGGCACTTTGATAATATGCTTTTCTCCACTGGATGAGTTAATGCTAAAGTAACCTTATGTGATGATTACCTCCCATTTACAGATGAGGAAATTGAACCTGAGAAAGGTTAAATCAATTGTCAAGGTCACAGAGCTGCTTCTTTGAATTTGAAACCAAACTTTTTCTCTACATTATGTCCTAAGAGAATAAATTCTAGTCCTGGGTATTCTATGATTTATGTAATAAAAGAGACTCTCTTAAATAAATCAAACAGAAATTCTGTCCTAAGATGAAGGGTGTATCTGAGTACTTGGAACTAAATTCCTCACCCAGAGATTTAGCAAAATTTTTGATATTGAATTTACCATGATATATGTGTCTTTGCTGTAGTATCTATAGATTTCCAAAATTCCTTTTTAAAAAATTCTGCTTTCACTGAATAATTGTAATCAGTAAACCAAAAATACAATTACTTTATATGCCGCATTCAACATGGGCTAGAAAGGAGCAATTCGGCAGCAAAATTAAAGTTGATAAGTTGTGTTACTTTTTTTTTTCCTCTGCAAAAGTAAGGAATGAGGATAGGGTTGTTGGTTAATTGACTTAAGTGTCTATTTCATTTGACTAGTTTACCACAACTTCAGGCACATGTATTAGAGTCAGTTTTTACTATTATCCAGTAGAGGGAGATGGTATGATAGTTATTGAATTGACATATTTAATTCCATATTTTCCACAACTTCCTATAGCATTCTGATAGATAAAATCTGGGAAGCAGAGGTTTTAATACTTCAAAGCTATGGAAACAATTTGGCCAGTTTCTTTCAGGGAGTTAAAAGTAACGTATTTGTGTAGAATGAAAATAAGTATTTCAATGTTTTTGTAGATAAAGAAGAAAGGGATTCTAAAGTCATTTCTTTGGAAAGTCAGAAAAAATCCTTCTAACTCAAAGTGTAGTAACTCTAGTTAGCAACACTGTATTATAATTGAAAGTTGTTAAAAAAGCTAAATAGAGCTAAAAGTCTCTCTCACACTCAGAACACAGATACACAAAGAGGTAGCTATTAAATGATGGATATGTTAAACTAATCTCATTGTGGCAGTCCTTTTTGCAAAATATCTGTACATTAAAACATCATATTGTACATCTTAACTATACATATTTTCTAAGCCAATATATCAATAAAAATTGAAAAAAGGTGTTTCAAGAAAAATAGGGTACATTCAGAAGTATATATTTTTTTCCTTATTCTAGTATGGACCCTGATGACATGAAAGTTTTTAATCTTTACTCTGGATTAATTGTTTTTTCCGATAAAGTTTTCAAAGAGATGTATTTTACAGATATACAAACTTCAAGTAGAATTGAAAAAGAGACCCCTTCACTATTTAATAACTTAAAAAATATTAACCATATCCACCTTATGCCAGATTAGCCAATGTAGAAGATGCTGCTTTCAGGGTGGACCATAAGCGTGACCTTGGGGTCCATGTGGATGACTCACATGCTTCTTACATCCCACTGGACGATGGACCCATTTAGCCAGAACTCTATTCTTGACATCAACTATTAGAGGCAATCAAACTGCAGGTATTGGACTAGGGTACTATTTCTCCACCTCTCATCAAAATCTAAGTGCTATGAGAAAGCAAGGTCTTGAAGAATGCAATGCTGAAATAAGAATGCTGAAATTTAAGATGTAGAAAAAGACACCATTGTGCATCTCCAGAGGAAGAATCAAGCAAGTTGTGGAAATGTCCTTTATTAGGAGTTGGGAAAAATAAAAACTTTTGATGAATAAAAATAACACAGGTAGATATTTAATATGAAGCAGCTTATTCAGTTATTTTTTACAAGTGAAATAATTATTCTGTTTTATTATTTTTCTCATGTCTTATTTAATAGATAAGATTTTAATATAAAGTCACATGAAGACTTAAAATGCCTTCTTAAATGACAGTGGAAATATAAATGACATTTAAACCAGTTAGCCATTTGGCTAACTATATGAAATAAATTCTCAGTTGTCTCCTTTTCAGCAAATTTCCTTATACCTTTGACTCCAATATATAAAAAATCAAATGTAAATGAATGAATCTTATGTTGGTCTCCAACTTGCTAAAAATTATAGATTGTATCTGAATGTAAATCCATATTACTTCTAGGACATCCTAGAAAAGTGGGGATGTAGGATGGGGTGCTATTTCTGAAGGTGGTCAAAGGCAAGAGCTAATGAGTTTACAACATCTCACCTAATACTGAAACATGGACATTTTATTATTCTTAAGTTTATGTTTCTGATTCTCAAATTAGGGTCTACTGATTCCTATGCTTTTGCCAAGATACTAAGATATTATCTTAAGCACTCACTGAATGTATTCTGCTTCTCTGACATCTGGGGCATGTTCAAGTTCACTTTTGAATCAACTTCCAGAAGTATCCACAAAGGATGTAATCACCTTAGGCATGTTGTGATGTGTATTTAGTTTTAATGAACAGCTTTGGATCACTGAGAGTGCTTACAACATAGAGCAGGCAGGATTTCCCTTAAGCATACTTATCAAACATAATTCTCCCAAAAGTTTCCCCCTTCAAACAGTAGAAATTCCCAAAAGTGGGATTTCTATATCGAATAGAAGTTCATTTTTAGTAGTTTGAG
Organism: Uropsilus gracilis; assembly: GCA_004024945.1. NCBI lineage: Eukaryota > Metazoa > Chordata > Mammalia > Eulipotyphla > Talpidae > Uropsilus > Uropsilus gracilis. The sequence continues at coordinate 14,248 of PVHY01020379.1, read as the reverse complement.
GGTCCTCTACCTCTACTAATTCAAAAGGACACCTGTACTTAGATGCTTATTGCAGCACTATTTAAAATAGCCAGGGTATGGTAACAATCCAAATGGTTCAAACAGATGAAAGGATCAGAAAACTGTGGTATATGTAATGAGATTTAAATCAGCAATTAACAACAACAAATTTGCTGTGGTTGTGATAGCATGGATGGAATTAGAAGGAATCATGTTAGCATAAATAAACCAGAAAGAAGAAAAGCAATACTGGATGATCTCACCTAGATGAAGGATAGAGGGAAAACAAACAAAAGGACAATTAAAATTTAAAACTAGTGAAAATAGAACAGAAGCATAGAGCAAGAGATGGGTGGAGGGTAAAGTTGGGGGAGGGATGAACACAAGAGATTAGGTTGATGGTTCACAGGTAACAAGGTGTTGGGAGAACCCTGGGATATACAACAGAGTAAAATATATGTGCAATCAATTAAAAAAAAAGCACTAAAAAAAATACACTAGAAGTTCTCATATCCTTCTCCCCAAAGAATGCTTCTTTTGTGGTCTGGGATGAACATCCATTCCTTTCCTCTTGAAAATCAAGCTTAGTGAAATAATTCAGAAGGGAAGAGACAAATATCAAATGATGTCATTTGTATGTAGAACATAGAGGGAACAAACAAAGAGTTAGATGAGGTCAAAAATAAAGATAAATCCTATAGAGATGATTACAGAACTGAGACTACCAGAGCAGGAGGGGAGTGAACCAAGTAAAGAGGAATTCAATGGATTATGAAGGAAGACTATGGGTATCATGGCAGTAAGTGCAGCATGGTAACATCTGAGGGGGAGATCCTAAAATTTTAATAAACAATGACAGTAACCACAGTTACTCCATTAAAACAAAGATATGAATAAACATATAAAATCTTTTGGGCTTACATTCAAACTTGGTTTAAGGACCACTATAAATAAGTTTCTTAGAGATTTTAAACTGGTAAAACAAAGTGTCTCAAATTTTCATGAATCTTCTTTGTAAGACTACTTCTTTTTTCATGTGTAGATTTCAATAATTTCCCTCATTGCTAGATTTTATATTATCTGAATCTTGTTTTAAATTATATGTTATTTGTCTATTAAAGAACTGAATTGGAATTTCTAAAACCGAGCTACCTACATTACACATTTAGCAAATTTGATTTATGAACTATAACAGAAAAAAAATGCTTGGAAAATATCTAAATCATTCTGGAAGATAATTCGTAATGAAGAAGTTGGCATGTGCAAAGGGATTTCAGAGATTTGCTAAGTAGAGTTCCATTCAAATTTCAATTAAACCTCTCTTACAAATGGCTTTTGGTCTTTTTGTTACTTATGATTTCCTCTTCTGTTATTCATATTTTCTGTAGTCACACTATGTCAGATAGCACGGAATGGTTTCCTTACAGAGATTGTTTGTGCCATGGTGCCAAGTTTAATGAATGAATGAGCTCTCAGTGGTATTTCAAATTGATTTATACTGCTTTCTTTTTTTTTAAAACAATTATGGAACAAAGTTCAGGGAGCTTCCTCTCATCATTCACAAGCACCAACTTCCTTCAAATGTATCGAAAAGAGGAAATAACTCAAACTCAAAAGACTATGGGTGTAGACTTTATTATTCCACCATGTCCTGTTTGCATGATATTTGTGAAAACACCCTGAATCTTTGAGATTCAACCTCATTCTGTAAAATGAGTATAATGATGCTTGGTTTGCCCTCTTAAGTTACATACAAATAGAAAAATTCTTTTTAAAGTGGATTGCTTTTCCGTTATCCTAATTTCAAATTACGGGAAACATGTTCTTGTTTCTTTGATCATCAGGACAAATTTGCACAGTGATTTTACATTGAAAATAGCCACAACTTTTTGTCCTTTTTATTTATAACAACTTTATCTGAATGTTGATTCTGAACCACGTAAGGAATTTTGCCATTCTACTCCATCGTGGAAGCACCCAGAGTTACCAATTTTGCAACAAACCTTACTGAATTTATAAAATGGTTTCACTCATTAGGTGTAAGATGGTAGGCAATTTATTAATCTTGTCAAGTCTCAGTTTTCCTTAGAAAGAGAATACTAACCCTTCCTTCAGATGCTGTTGTAAGAATTAAATGACCTAAAATTTTGTTTTTCATTTCTTAAAATGTTATTGTTATTTTCATACAATATTGGACATATTTATTTGGCTATTGTTCCCCTTAGGTAAGACCCTCTCTTCCATTTTGTACTCCTGTACCACCACCTTACTTCCCCTTTCTCCCTTCCCCGCTTTGGTCACTCCAACTCCTTGTGCTGCAAGTCATCCATGTTTGGCCAATGGTCTTTTCTTTTTCTGGAGTAATGTCCTTTTTTTCCTGGTTGAGGACCTGCACTCCTAGATCACAATAGACTAGGCTGCTCCGATCTTCAGGAGTAACTGAGGTGGGTGGTCAGGCCTTCTGCATCAGGACCACTTTTGGGGAAACTGCATGGTGCTGTTCTTCAGGCTCTTTTCTGGTGCCTGTCCTGTGTTGCTGTTTCTATGCCATGTAGTTCTGACATCTTGGCTTGTGAGCCCAACTACTTCCAGCTGTGGAGACATTCCCTGCTGGGGACAGACTTTCCCAGGTGGTTGGTCCAGCCCCCCTGTCCCCATCTCATTTTAGCAGTTCTGCCATGGGGCCTCAGCCACGTCTCTGTGGCTTTCCTCCCACATTCATTGGGAAAGGGAGGAACCTCACTAACACTGCACAATATTTTGGACCAGGGGTTTGGTTCCCCAGCTCCACAGATGATGTAGGTGGAAATCAGTTACCAGTATTGCTAGTCTCAGGGTCTTCTCTTAGTGGTTCCAATCATGCTGCTTGGATCCTACCGACTTGGTGAGTGTATTCAAGGCCATTATTCCTTTCTTTCCTTTTCTTTATGTCTGCAGCTGAAGAACTTTTTTTTTTGTTGTTGTTGTTTGTTTGTTTTCTCATTTCTAGTGCAGGTCTGATTGAGGTTTGAGTAAACCAGAGAAGGGGAATTCACCCCCTCCCCCCAGTCTGTGCCTTGGCAGAGGTGCCCAGGCCCCATCCCTGGCCCGCATGGAGGCAGAGGCCAACTCCCCTAGCCTGAGACTCCTGGACCCGAGACCCTGAGACCCTGGTGGCATAGGATTCACCCTATCCTCCCACTCCTGCCAGTGGCCTAGGCTGTGGTAGGTATATGCTGGAAGTCCTCTCTAAGGGCCTGAGACATCCAAAAGGACCGATCTATGATTTTGAAAGCAAGCAGCATATAACACATATCAGTGAATGATGGTTGTGTGGTGTTGTTGGTGATACAGAAGAAGGCAACTTATTTTTGACTTCCAAACTAGGCCATCTAGTTATTAAAACTGATGTTAAAACAACTCAAAGAATACAGTGGAGAGAGGTTAGGTCTTGATAATGGGTAGTTAACTATGTTACAGATATCTTATATTACATTTTCCATGTCGGGTACATTAATGAAGATGTCTAGTCCTTTGTTGACAAGGACATTTTAACATGTGCAAAAATGTAAATAGAATATTTTCTGATATATTTAAAAGTGATTTTGAAAATATCAATTTATCTTTTATACTTGAAAATATGTAATATCAGTCTTCTACTTCATTCACAAGTCAATAATATATACATCTGGTTGTTCCTAAATAAATGAACCTAGAGTGGTAGATGTTAATCTTTAAAAAAAAAAAATGCAGTAACTGGCAAGCAAGTGATGTTATGAATAGAGTATCTCATTCTTATGGTCAAAGGCTATCTTTGTTTCCGCCTGAGATTTTATGATGTTCAAACATTTATAAATCAACTCAGTATAATTTTTCTCAAATATAGGTGCTCTTTGTTCATTTGGGAACTTAGCATCTTGTATTTATTTTTCTATTTGCTCGTTTCTTGGAGCATTTAATAGTCCTTGGGGAGACAATGAAGGGGAGGGAGGAAGGAAATAGAAGCGATTAAAATGAAAATGAGTGACAGTCTCAAACTTCAACCTTATGATATGAGTCATCACAAGATTTTTTAAGAAAATAAAGAGGGCTGGAATGTTGCTGATAAATGCTGCAACTAGTTCTAGTTGTAAAAAAGATAGTTTATAGATGATGTTAAAAAAATAGATGAGGGTAGCCTATGAAATTATGGTGGTGTTTTTTCAAATTGCATGGTCATTCACTCCAATACTAAGAATTTGAGTGCCAGAAAGAAACAAAGGAGAGAGAGAGGGAGAAAGGGAGGCTTATTGGGTGTTCTGGGAACATGATCTTCCTGCAGGCACCCTCTCATGAACTCATTCTTTTCCAGACTAAGCCACAGGATTTCCTGAAGTAGAGGAGCAGAGAACCAAATATAACAGAAGTAAGACGGGTAGCGACCAACCACTCTGGAGAAGTAAATAGGGAAAAGCAGGAGAAACTCCTAGTGTACCAAAACTCACAGAGCCAGCCAATTTTGTTTCATGAAAATGTGCTGCAAGTGTGGAATGATTTTGCAACTCCAAGAAGACCATGTAGAACAGAGAGATTATAAGGAAAAACTAACAAATACAGGGGAAAAAAAAAAAACAACACAAGGAAGAGGAGACATACATACAAATTGACAGCTTAACCTTTAATGTACAATAATGCAGAATCGTGAGTGGATGGAATCTATAAATCTCTGGCAAACACATACCGGTAAGCAAGAAGGAGGAAAGCAAAAACAAAGTAGTGGAAATGCAGAGGATGAGGAACAGAAAGAGATCCAGCTAGTCATTCAAGATCATATGTAGTAGGTATCAGTGGTCATAGCTTAGGCCACAACTGCAAAAAGGCACCTAGAATTATTTATAATACTTACTCTAAATTTGAAATAAATAATTTTATTTTTATGATATGTAATTAACTATCAGTAAGGCCTTGGTGCAAATTCCAGTCTTAGAACAAGCTAATAATAATATCAAAAATAGGGAAAGAGCATGCTGTCCATTTTCTTGCTCTTTATATCTGTTTTCCATTGTAGTGGTTTTTTAAAGGGCTCAATTCACATTTGTTGAACAAAATGTGGGTTCTTATGTTTCTACCTTTGACATCTATGTAATGTTATTCTCCGAGGTTGACTGGCTCATTCAGCAATGAGGTCACCCCAATCAGATGCTACATAGTTTGGGTCCTGGAAGTGTTGTTCATTACAAATAAACACATACCATCTTCTCCCTCACAGCAGGAGTCCCACTCAGTGAGTGTTCATTCCTGGCCAGCTCTTCAAGTATTTAAAGTCTCAAGTGTATACTGAGCTCTCCCACTGGGGATTGGGAGCTGTAAATAGGAATCGCTGTTTAATAGCTTTTTTTTGGTTTGTTTTAAATCATCTAACCCATCTATTTATCTGAAACCAAGCTTAGCATTTTCTTTACTATCTCTCTCCTCAAAAGAACTGTCCAGATTCCCAACAGTGAATTATCAGAATTCAGTGAGTCTCTTTTAGTTTTTTCTCATGACTTTGTTTTCTGACTGTTGCAGATAGACTGAGATTTTTTTTACCTCTGAGTACCAAAGGCGGAAGAGGTCATATATGAAAATTCAAAAAGTATGTTTTTAAAATTATTTATGTTGTAATTAAGCATTTTAAGGAACCAGTAACAAAGGTTATGCACTAAATTAGAAAAATATTAACTGTGTTTATGTCAGACATGGTGAGTCTTTATACTATGCTCTTATTGATTAAGGTTATTTTTCTTCTATTCACTCAAGAAACATTTATTGAGTAACTAGCATGCCCTAGGTTTTAAACTGAGTAGCAAGGATTAAAGGCTGAAAAGAGGAATTTAGATATGATCCTACAGTAAAGTAAAACATGCTTTCTTTACTTCCCAGCTCTTAGTTACCACTTATCTATTTGCCAACTATCTGCATTTTACATGGAGATATTACTTTTCTTTCAATGACAATGAGTGACTTGTATGTAATTCTTTGTAAGGCTATTTAGATCCAAAAGTATTCAACTAGACATGATAAGGTAATTACTGCCTCTAGTATCTCAACTAGATACTATCTCAAGTAGATACTAGATGCAGTCAGAGAAGAATCCAACCACCTATATACATTCTGATGGATACTATACTAAGAAGAAAATAGTAAGTATTGGTAAGGGTGTGGAGAAATGTGCACTGCTGGTAAGTGCTTGTTGGTGCAATTGCCATGGTAAACAGTATAGAGTTTCCTTAAAAAAATAAATAAAACCACCGTACAATACAGAAATTCCATTTCTGAGTACATACCCTAAATAATTGAAAAGAGTGTCAAAGAAACAAATGCATCTATGTTCATTGTTAGCAGCATTATTCACAAGAGCTAAATGGTGGTGGCAACTCAAGTCTTCCTGGATGGATGAATGGGTGGATAAATGTGGCATAAATATCCAATTCAGCCTTAAAAAGGGAGGAAATGGTGACATGTGCTACAAGGATGAAACTTGAAGACATTATACTAAGTGAAATAAGCCAGTCACAAGACAAATACTGTATAATTCCACTGATATGAGATACCTACAGCTGTGCAACTCATAGAGAGGGAAGACTGAATGAGGAAGATATTGCCTAGTGGTTGTAAAGCTTCATTTTTTCAAGAGAAAGTGAGTGTTAGCAGTGGAGGTGCACAGACCATAGTGTGCATGTACTCAACAGATCACGAAGCAGGCTTGGGATGGCCAAGTTTATGTAGAACTTACTACAATTAAAAATAAATTTTAACATGTTACAAAGAGAAAGAAGATGCAAAGGACATGCATACAGGTTAGGAGTAGTTTAACAAATGTGCAAAGGAGAGGCAAACTGGTTCTATTCATAATGTGGGAGGAACATTGGTTGAGTTTGCAGGGTACAGATTCATCAGCAGGTCCACTAAAAAAAAATAATTTGCCATTGTCCTCCACTACCTACCATCTAAAAAGTTGCTAAAATGGCCCGTATTAGACAACCAGGAAGGTGTGTTCTAGCAAATGCAGTTTTCATAACAGCATGCATTTTTCTCTAGCAGCTAACTTCTTAGCACACACTGTCCTTGGCACATACTGTAGACTGAAGGTGGCACCAATTATTTTCAGCTCCTTCCATCAAGAGAGGGAATGGATTTCTCCAACCCTTGACACTAGCATGTCCTCATCACTTGTGTTGAACAATAGAATATGGCTGAGTGACTTCTTGCAAGTGTGAACATAGATCCTAAGAGTTTCAACAACTTCCACTCCCTTTCTCTCAGAAAGCAACTGACTTATGAACAAGGCTGAACTGATTTGCTGGGGCAGCCCTGAGGCCTATGCAGAACCCACAATTCATCCACTTAAGGATGAGCTCTCAAGTTACTTTAAAGCCACTGAATCTTAAAGATGTTTGCTGGACAGCAAGTGTTAACTGATAGACCACTGATGTAAACCTCACCTTACCTTCTCACTTATTCATAGCCCAGACTTAGACTCACCTTCCCTATTCTCCTTTCTGTTTACCCAGATTCCAAACTATTAGCATGTTCTTGACTCTTCCTTCAAAATATGTCCCAAACTGGACCACTTACCACCTTGCAACTTATTTTAATAATTCCACTTAAATAAATGAACATGGCAACCTTTATGAATTAGAAACATCTTGCCTTTTTACTTTAAATATACATGCTTTCATTATATGTCTGATACCAACAACCCTGTACCATAATGGTTTCAGTATTTACTTTTCCTGGAAGCCTGTGAGACTTCCTTGGCCACTATTACCATTCAATCCCCACCACTGGTCTTTTGTGTGTGTGTTGTGTGTGTGTTGACAGGTGTGTGTGTGTGTGTTGACAGCATCAAATTGGTCCCCAGTAGTTTCTCAAGGAACTTCTATTAAATGGCTGGTTGAATATAAATGATAAAATGTGACTGGTTGAATATAAATGATAAAATGCAATAAAGCTGCAATAAAATTCACATTAGGTTATATGCATTTTTCTTAACATTGATATTTTCTTTTTTTCTTTTATTTTAAAATAATATATATATATATTTCACATCATTTTGATCCCTGGAGGTGACCCAATACCTCCTCTCCCTGACCACTCCAGCTGGTCCCCACTCTCCCATTGTGTACTTTCATTTGGCTGACCATATATTAGTGAAACTACTTGGTTTCTGTCCCTTTCTATCTGGCTCGTTTCTGCTAGTATGATTTCTTCTAGGTACATCCAAGTTTCCATAAATTCATCAAATTTGTAATTTTTAATTGATGAGTAATACTCTTTTGTGTATATATACCACATCTTTTTCATCCAGTCATCAATTTAGGGACATTTGGGTTGTTTCCATGTCCCACAGTGCTGCAATAAACATCCGAGCACAGGTGTCCTTTTGTACCCACATTGAGGTCTCCTTTGGGTAGATTCCCAAGAGAGCAATTGCTGGGTGGGTCAAATGGTAGTTCCATTTTCATTAGTTTGAGGGTTCTCCACACTGCTTTCCATAGTGGCTGGACCAGTTAACATTCCCACCAGCAGATAAGAGTGTTCCTTTCTCACCACAACATTGATATTTCCTTAAACTAATCGCCTTCTCCAGTTGCTCCAGTCTAGAGATAACTTTTGGTGATTTTTTTTTTTTGCCTACCTTTAGTAGTTTTTTGAGTTGTGTGTCTCTCCTACTGTGATTCTATATTCTTTGAAGGGTCCACTGTCTTTATTACCTTTGCCTTTGTCACTGACTACAGTAACTTACATAGATTATATTAACATATATTTCTTGAAGTCCCTGAATGTTGCTCTCTAATCTCAGAGTATTTTCCAACTACATGAGTGTCCATATTAGACTCATGAAATTAACTTCCACCAAATAGGAATACATCACATGTGCAAAAGAAAACAAGTATCAACAACAAAATAGCAGAACATAAGAGAGTAAACAGAAACACTTCCTAACTGGGGGAAAGCAAGCTTTTTTTGACCAAACTTCTTTGAAACATGCCAAATACACATTCTTGATTAATATAATTTATCTATTTCTCTTATGTCCTCATCTCCAGAAATGATATTAGGATTAGGATTCATTTGTTTATGTTAAAACCCACTGACTTTTATGCTTTTGAAAACAATTAAAAAATTCTGAAAATTGGAAATATAGTTTAATTTTTGCAAAAAAGGACTGCTTTCCTCTTACTAAGAAATATGAGTATAAAGACAATTTGTTTATTTATTTATTTAAATTTTTAAAAAAAGTTGATTGTACTCACACACACACACACACACACACATATATATATATATATATATATTTTTTTTTACATTATTGTCTACCCCAAGATTCGCCCATCACCTTACCTATGAACCATGTTAGTCTCTTATACCCATCCCTCCCTGGATTTTACCATTCTCTCCCTCCCTCTTGCTTTATGCTTCAGTTCTGTTGACAGTTTATATTATTCTTGTCTGTTTGTTTGTATTCCCTATATCCCTCATATAAGTGATACCATGCAATATCTCTTTTCCTTTCTGGCTTATTTCTGCTAACAAGATTCCTTCTAGTTCCATCCATGTTGATTCGAATGGCATAAATTTGTCATCTTTGATTGATGAATAATATTTATTGTGTACATAGACCACAACTTTCTGACCTATTTGTCTATTTTTGGGATTTGGGTTGTTTCCTTATCCTGGCTATTGTATAAATAGTTCTGCAACAAGCATCTGAGTACAGGTATCATTTTGAATTAAAGTTTTTGTATCCTTTGGCCAAATTCCTGAAAGTGGGATTGCTGAATCTAATGGTAGTTCCATTTTCAGTAGTGTAAGGTACTCCAAACAGCTCTCCATAGTGACTGGACCAGTTTGTATTCCCACCAGCAATGTATAACTGTTCCTTTTTCTCCACGTTAATGCCAGCATTTGTTGTTGCCAGTTTTATTTTATAAATAATTTATTTATATATGTATTTCACATCATTGCAATTCCCCAGGGTCACCCACCACCTCCCCTCCCTGGCCGCTCCTGCGGGTCCCCCCTCCCATTGTATACTTTTGTTTGATTGTCCATATACTAGTGAAACCATTTGGTTTCTGTCTTTTTCTTTCTGACTCGTTTCTGCTAGTATGATTTCTTCTAGGCACACCCAATTTTCAATAAATTCATCGAATTTGTCATTTTTAATTGATGAGTGATACTCCACATCTTTTCATCCTTTCATCTGTTTTGGGACATTTGGGTTGCTTCCAGATCCTTGCAATTATAAATATTGCTGCAATAAACATCCGAGCACAGGTGTCCCTTTGTATCCACATTGAGGTCTCCTTTGGGTAGATTCCCAGAAGAGCAATTTCTGGGTCAAATGGTAGTTCTATTGTCATTAGTTTGAGGGTCCTCCACACTGCTTTCCAGAGTGACTGGACCAGTTTACATTCCCATCAGCAGTGTAAGAACATTCCTTTCTCTCTGCATCCAAGCCAGCACTTGTTGCCTCTTCTTTTGTGGGCCATTCTTACTAGTGTAAGGTGGTATCTCATTGTGGTTTTGATTTTTTTTTTTTAATATGGGCCATTCTTACTGGTGTAAGAGAATGTCTTATTGTGGCATTTAATTTGCATTTCCCTGGTTAGATTATTAGTGATGTCGACCATTTTTTCATATGCCTATTTGTCATTCATATTTCTTCTTTCAAGAAGTGTCTTTTCAGGCATTCATCCCATTTTTTTGACTGGGCTTTTTTGCTTTGATATTGTTATGTTGTGTGAGTTCTTTGAGGATCTTGGTTACCAAACTCTTATCATTTGTATGGAGGGCAAAATTTTTTTCTCATTTGTTTGGGCTTCTTTTTGTTTTGATTATTTCTTCTGTTGTACAGAAGATTTTAGTTTGATGTAGTCCCAATTGTTTATATTTTCCTTCATATTTTAGCATTTGTAGATATGTCCTGAAAGATGTTTCTGAAGTATAAGTTTTGGGGTGTTTTGTCCATATTTTCTTCTATGTGTTTTGTGGTTTCAGGTCTTACATACAAGTCTTTCATCCATTTTGAGTTGTTTTTTGTATATGGTGTGAGGGAGTAGTCTAGAGTCATTCTTTTGCATGTAGCATCCCAATTTTCCCAGGACCATTTGTTGAAGAGACTATTCTTATTCTATTATGTGCCTTTTGCCCTTTGTTGTAGATTAGTTGATCACACATGTGTGGCTTTATTTCTGAACTTTAAATTGAATTCCATTGGTTAAAGATGAATAAATGCAAATTCTTTTGATAGATTTTTAAAAACATACCTTGTATTAGGGTAACACTGCATATGACTAAGATATATAGGACCACACACTCTTAACTACATTATACTCACCAGTAAGATAAAAGATTTGAGGATTCTTTTAACAGAAGCTGATTCATATAAAGTCTGTATTTTTAAAAGTATATCATTGTAAATGGAATCTACCATCTCCAAATTATGAAATTTTGCCACATTTAGATTATCTCTGTAAGTACCTATCTTTTAATGGTGCGTGAACTTCAAACCTTTCCATATGGTTCGTGTGGTTACCAACTTGGGGAAGTGTACCCCTGAAAACCTCCAGAGGCTTCCTCAGGATGAGACTGAGGCTGAGACTGTTAAGATGCCAATATCTTGAGTATCAGCTTTTAAGTGTACTCTTTCATCTCAAACAGCCTGAATTAGTGCTATCCCAGGGCACAAAATGCCACCAAAGGACAAAGACTGTAGAATTATTGGGGTTCATGCTGAGAAAGGAAATGACTCTAGCAAGGTAGTAGTACACAAATCCTTTGGCAAGATGTGGTAGTTGTTAATTCTTTGTAATCCATTCATCAATAATACCCAGGTAATATTGTCAACTGATTGATTTGATGGATCTAACTCAGAGTTCAAAAACTTGTCTCATAAAAAATTCTTTCATTCTCAATTATTTGTTTTAATTGTGATAGATGTGGAGTATACAAAAATGTGATTTGAATTTTGAATGCAAAAGCTTCCCACCACTAAATTAATTAACACATCTCACAGATTTACTTATTTTTTTGGTGGGTATCCTTAAGCTCTTAATCAAAAGTAAATTTGTATTCTACAACACATTAACAAGTACTGTCACCATATTCTACACAGAGTTCCAATCACTTTGTTCTGATCAGGTTTTTCAGTGTTTATATTTTCAAAAGACAAAAATAGGAATAAAATAGTTTCTAAATCCTGCATTACCTTAGTTGCAAGAAATATTTATCTATGAATCATAAACCACTCCTTTTTAAAATCACCAATTATCTGAATGAGAGACTTCAATAAAATTTAATTTTTAGATTTAGGTATTACCTGACTTGAGTACATGTTATCTTGATTGTATACTATTTAAAACTGTAATGAGGCAATTTAGAACAAATATGTTAACAGATCTTTATGATCACAGGATGTAAAACACACATTTTATATATGTGTATGAATTATAAGCAAAATTTCCAACTTAAACTATATTAAATATAAGTAAAATTGGTCCATTATAAACAGAAACGTGAGTCCAGGAATTAAAATGATGTAGCATAGACAATGTTAAGGAAATTTTTTCATGCATTTTTAAAAAGGATCAAGGGTATCAAATTGCTTTGGAATAATTTAGGTGATTAAGAGGAATCAGGAGTGTGGAAGCAACAAAAGCTTTAAGCATCAATAAAAATCCGAGAGTGTGGGACACGAGTTGCCTCTATCATTTCAAAACCCAGAGCCTGCAAAAGTTGTGCAATTCATAAAATGCATTAGTGACTTTCCCTCCCTAGCATCACCTGCTTTCTGCTGTTCACATCTTGTCTGCCAGCTTCTGTTGGACATAGGAACATCACTCCCCTCCTAGCCCCTTTTGCCTTCTTCCAGGTCCAGCTGAGGAGCCTTGATGTCACATAAAAACTTTTTTACTGCTTTTTTATTTTGTTGTTGTCTTTTTCTACAACATTATGTAAAAACAAAAACAAAAGTCCCTATTTTACATGATTGCCAAATAGGCGAAAGTGAAAACTGAAAAGAAAAAAACCAAAAACCAAAACCAAAACAAAAATAAATAAAAAGAAAACAGAAAAACTAAAAAAAAGAAAAAAAAAACAAAACCAACAATCAAAAAACCCTAAAATGAATAAACAAACATGAGATCCTTTAAAGAAACCCATTAATAAATGACATTTTCATCCCTCAAGGTGACATAAACCACTACGGAGTCTTCAGTTTTCTGCTGGACATGTTCATGCTACATGATGCCCACATGTCAGCTGCAAGTCCCCTTCCTAGACCACTATCCCCATTCTTCCCAGCTGAACTTGAGCAGAGATACATATTGATACCCATAATGAGCACCTGGACCATACATGTTCTAATGCGATGTCACTACAATTAGAAAAGAAAGTTTAAAAATTTAAAAAAAGATGACACTTAAGGAAAGATTATTTCAGAAAACACTGATTTATATTCCCCCAAATTAATGCAACCACAGAAGAAGAAAGTGGTGCTGAGTTCACAAAACAAATTTAAATCATTCTTTTTATTTGAAAAAAATTACAAAAGTTGTTTAACAATAAAACTACACACAGGATCAGGAGGATGAAAAAAGTTGCTAATTACATTTTATCATACAAAAAATTGATAACATGCTCTACAGCAATTTCTATCTTCTGCCTAACAGAATTAAAGACATAGTTGAGTTTTAATTCCTATTAAAATATGAATGAACTTTGGAAAGTCATTGTTTTAAAAATTATTTCTTTAAATCATAGTACATATAATATTCATAGAATGAAATTAATAGAAACCAGCATGTAGAAATCAGGGATATCAAGATTATTTAAGTATGTAGTACTATTTTGAAAACTGTCATTAGAAAATTAAGGGCTAAAGAAGGACAATTGAAAGGGCAATCAAAATTAGCCAATTTTCTCTGTAAAACTATCATATACTGAATGAAACATAGAAAGTTGATTGACAGTTAATTAAAAATAACTCAGTGAAAAAATAAGATTTTTAATGAAAAGCCATTCTTATGAGATTATAAAATTCTGCATCTTTTGGAAATCTGAAGGACAGGACCTTGATCCTTATCTTTTAATGCATGGGAAAAGGAAATGTTGGTTTTATTTACTCTATATAAATTGAATGCAAAACTATTAGTGTTTATCAGAGAGGATTCCACTTCATTGTACCTGACTAGAAGTAGAGACATTTGCAACTCTTGTTTATTAGTATCAAAAATACATGTGA
>PVHY01020378.1:0-25658 GCA_004024945.1 Uropsilus gracilis | reverse complement strand
CCCCCCCCCTCCAAAATAAATCAGCCTTGAATCATTGTTATCATTAATCTTCCAAGGCCGTCCCTAGAGTTGGGTCCTAAAACCCCACAGCCAGGTATAATTGCTTTGTCTTTATCCCCTAATAGACCTAAACTAGAACAAGCTTAATGCTTACTTTTTTTCAAAGGTAAAACTGAAACATGCTAATAGTTGTTTAACATTTACAAATATATATCCTGTCTCTCATCCTCAAATTGTAAATTCATAAAATCTACATTCTTTATTTGAAATTCCCCATCTTAGTAGGGTATTCAATTCCTGATATTTAACAAATAGGCTTGACTTCTATGCAAATCTGTCAAGCCCTTAAAAACAAAACACATGCATAGTACTCAGGGGCATGACATTTCTTCCTAAGGAAACTGGAGTTCAATAAGCACAAACTGGATGTATAAACAGGATTTCATTTTAGACTACAGAAGACAGAAAGGTGGCCAGCAGACGTGGCATTCTTAAAGCACAACTTGATCATTGATCATTTTATGGTCCTGTTCTGCCCCTTTGTGGGGATGCTGAAAATCGCATGAGAAGACAGTGCTGGGAATTCAGTCAGCTAATACAAACTGTCTTTAGTGAGAGAAACAGGCAAAGTACTAATAAAAACCAGAGACTTATCTTTTAATAAGAAATCCACACTAAATATTCACATCTCTTGATATTGTGTGGCTGGAAGCAAAGATTTTTCATGCATGCACTTGTAAAGCTGAATTTAACACTATTATACACTTATCTTTTTTTAAATTGTTATTTATTTTGTCCTTTAGATCACAACCTCTGTATTTTTTTTGGGGGGGGGATACCTAATACACTTATCTCCTAATTTTTCCAAGGTGAAATGTCATTTGATGACATATAAAATGTGGTATGGATTTCAATGTGAAAAGCTGAAATAACAAAAATAATAATTTGTTGTAATTGTATGTCATGTATGTCACACACAAGGTAAATATGAACTCATTTAATCTTCATAGTACCTCATGATATATGTACTAATTCTTCATAACTTTCCATCAAAATGTTATTGCTTTGTCATTTTTTTACAAATACATGCAAGTTTGGCAATACAAGTTCACATGTCAACATGTGCGAATATTTCACTTACTCCACTGTAGCTCTAGTGTCATTATCACCTTAGCCCTTCTAGCTTCTCTCCCTTCCTTCCCTCATCCACTTCCTGCTAGTAGTGTCCATAGTTTCAGATTCTAATTAAGAGTATTGTAATCATGCTTTGCCATTTTGTATTCTTTGATTATTTACATTCCACAAATAAATGAAATCAAGTTAAGTCTTCACTTTCTAGCTTTTTTTCACTCAGCATAATTACCTCAAAATTTCTCTGTACTTTCCATAAGTACTATTTCATCTTTTTTAAATAACTAGCTAGTATTCCATTGAGAATATATACCACAATTCCCTTTATCCAGTCAACTACCAATGAGCATTCAAGTTGAGTCCATGCTTTGGCAATTGTGAATAATGCTGCTATAAACAGAGTGTTATATAAATCTTTTCATAATTGTGTTTTCAGTTTTTTCAGATAAATACCTAGAAGTGATATTCCTGAATCACATGTTTCTATTTTTAGTTTTTGAAGGAATCCATACCATTTTCCATAAGG
The DNA here is from genome assembly GCA_004024945.1 of Uropsilus gracilis. Lineage (NCBI taxonomy): Eukaryota > Metazoa > Chordata > Mammalia > Eulipotyphla > Talpidae > Uropsilus > Uropsilus gracilis. The sequence goes on along the minus strand of PVHY01020378.1, from coordinate 24,001 downwards.
TTGCACTAATTCACATTCCCATCAATGGTGAATGAGTGTTCCTTGTTCTCACATTCTTACCAATGGTCCTTTCCTGACTTTGGTATATGCAGTTCTCACAGAGGTGAAGTAATAGTTCATTGTGATTCTGATTTGCATATCCTTTGTATTAATTCTTTATACTTTCAAAGGACTTTCATGTAAATATTTTCTATGCTCTTTACACAATGCACTGAGAGAGACAGAGAACCGTATGGTACACAAGACCTCTGAATATGGTACACAAGATAGCTGAAAGACCATGCAGTGAATTAGAAGGACCCAGAACACTCCTCACCTGAGAGTTGGAATCTGAGTACAAGAGTCTCTACTCCCAGAGTAGCATTACTTCAGCTACACAAAGATGTTTAGTTAATATCGCTGAAGAAAACTCATTAGTCAGATCAATCTTGGGTTAGAAATAACATGATGACTGACAAGGCAGAAAGTGTTTTACTACTACATCTGACAATGACATATTTTCTCTCTACTATTTTTAATTTTGGAAGAAAAAACATGCTAAGTTATGAAAACAAGGCAAATTTTTTATCCTATTATGTATTAAACAAGTTTATTTTTATCTTTAATAAAAAATTTCTCACATTGCTGTTCATTTTGACAAGACTTAATTTCTCCCCTCAGGTATAGTGGTCATAAATCTCCCACCCTACATCACCCATGAATAGTCCCTCTTCTCTTCCCTCCCATTTCCTCTTCCTTCCCCTCCTCTGCTGCATGTCTCAGATTTATGTTTGTGTGTGTTTATTTTTGATCCTTTGTTTGATTCCCATATTACTCCTATAAGTGAAACAATTGATTTTTTTTTCTTTCTGATTTACTTAAGAGCATCACACCTTTTATGAGTTTATCTTTCAATTGCTGAATAGTATTCCATTTTGTATATATAGCACAGCTTTTTGATCCATTCATTTGTTTGGGGGCATTTAGATGTATAATAAGCAAGCTTTTTTTAAAGTAAGTTAATTGGTATTGAGTCTTATCTGAAGGTCCAAATGAACTAAAAATGATTCTGCTTTTCCAAAGTTTCTCCACCAGCACCAGTAATCTGAGCTACTTAATAAATCTGTTCCTAAAATGTAAACATTCCCATGAGAGTTCCCAAATCACCACGGTTCTTTGGTCTTATGCCTGGTTTTGGTCTTATGCCTGGTTTTTGTGTTTTGTTTGTTTGTTTGTTTTGGAGTGTAACAATACCTACTATTTAGATTTGGTAACTTCAATCTTTGACAATCTTTTGCAGTATTTGAAAACTGCACTCTGAATGTAGCTTGATTTCCCTAGCAAGTTCCTTAAGTTCAAAATATCTTATTTCATATTATCAAAAGAAAATTCTTAACTTCAGACTATCTAGAAGATGGCAGTTTACAACTACAATCAGAGTGAACAAACGCAAGTGTTAAAATCAAATTAACATGAATTTGATAACAGGGTTCCAAACTAATAAGCGGGTTACAAAAGTTTTTGCAAGCAAATTGTATGAAAATTGTGATGGGTTTTCTCATTTAAAAGTTAGCACTAATAGCATTTCTAACATTAAATAGCATTTAGCATAGCATTTTATTAAACCCCTGTAAGACTTCTGCAAAAGGACCCCGACACCATTTACACAGGACATGGAACAAAGAGTCCTGCCCTCCTTCTGTGGTACCCAAGCTCCAAACCTGGGTGTCTCCAAACCAAGGGGAGGTGTGTATATGTGTGTGTGTATAATTAATATATATATATATATATTTAAAGAACTTTGTCTTGGACACAAGTTTTGTCTTTTATGGTTTCTTTATTTTATTTTTTTTGCTGTTTACATATTTATGCTTATACAAATATATAATTATATTACATCACTGCATTCCATCCCTATCACCTGTGAATCCTCATCTTATCTTCTTGTGCTCATCCCTTCCCTGATTTCTTCCTCCTCCCTACCCTTCCCTAGCTGCTTATCCCAATTCTGTTGTCAGCTTACTTTTTAGTGTCCTTTTGTTTATTATTCTTATACCCCAACTATTGATGAAACCATATGGTTTCTGTCTTTTTCTTTGTGACCTATTTCTGCTAATATGATTCCCTCTAGGTTCATTCATGTTATCACAAATACTTCATATATATCGATTTTGATTGCAGAATAATATTCCATCGTGTAAATATATATATATATATATATATATACACATATATATATTTTGAGACTGGGTCTCGCTATGTTGCCTGGGGTAGTCCCAAACCCAGGGACTCAGGTGATCCCTAGCCTCAGCCTCCCACACCTGGGATTACAGGTGTGAGCCACCACGCCCAGCTATTTTTTAGAGTCTAGGTCTCACTATGTTGCCCAGGGTAGTCTCAAACCCACAGACTTTAGCGATTCCTGGCCCCATCAATCTCCCAGCACTGGGATTACATGCGCATGCCACCGTGCCCAGCCCTATACCACATCTTTTTAAACCATTTATCAGTTTTGGGGTATTCGGGATATGGTCTATTTTAAAGTCTGAAAGTTTTTTTTGTTTCATTTCACTCATTTGTTTATTTAGTTTCTCTCTATACCATATATGAATGATGTCTTCAAGTGTTTGTATGTCGTATTCTTGATATTACCTACTCAAAGCACATTTTGTTTCTTTTATTTTGGAAATTAACTTCATAAATATTTTCATCTTCTTTTCTTCTCTTCTTTACATATATTTGGACCTGTGGGGAGGAGTTATGCCAATGAAAATGGATTGTAATTTACATACCCTCAAGTTGTTTGAGTTTTCGTATTATTTAGATAAATACATAAGAGATATTTCTGGATCATACAGAAGTCCCATTTTTATTTTCTTGAGAAATCTCCATACAGTTTTCCAGAGGGGCTGTACCAACTTGCATTCCTACCAGCAGTGGATGAGAGTTCATTTTGTACCACAACCTTACCAACATTTGCTAATTTCATTCTTTTTTATATGGTCTCTTCTCACAGGTTTTAATTAGCATTTTTCCCTTATAAGAAATGATGTGAACATTTTTTCATATGTCTGTAAGTCATCATAAATACATTCTTTAGAGAAGTGTCTGCTTAGGTCCTTTGCCCATTTTTTAATTGAGTTGTTTGATTCTTGTTCCTGGTTTGTATAAGAACTTCATAAATTTGGAGTTTTACCCCTTGTCAAATGTATGGTATGCAATTTTTTTTCCATTCTGTAGGTTGCTGTTTTGTTTTTGTGATGGTTTCTTTGAAGGTAGAAAAGCTTTTAATTCTGATGTAGTCCCACTTGTTTATTTTGCTGTTAGAGTTGTATTCCCAAAATATCTTTGTGGGAGATATCTTGTAATGTGTCTCTATAGTTCAAGTACTTTATGGCTTTGGTTCTTATGTCCAAAGCTATAATCTATTTTGAATTAATTTTTGTGTATGAAGTTAAATATGATTCTTGGTTTATTTTCTGCAAGTGGCTATCCACATTTCCCAGCACCAATTATTAAAGAGGCTGTCTTTTCTCCATTCTATGGCCATTGCTCCTTTGCAAAGATTAAACTTTTTTTTTTAATTTTTTAAATGCAGTACTTTTTTCTTACCTTGTTGTTAGTTTTTGGAAAATACATGATTTCTCCCCTCAGATGTGGTCACCATAGTTCCCCCACCACCAAAGCACCCATAGCCCATCACCATATTCCCTTCTCCTGTTTAATCCCCTTCCCTATACTTATCCCCTCCCCTCTTGGATTCATAGATAAGAATCTATGGTCAGTTTTCAAAGTTTGTCTTTGTCCAGCCTTTCTGTATTGTAAGTGAAACCATCTGATGTTTATCTGTTTCCTTCTGACTTACTTCACTTAGTACCAATCCTCCCAGCACTATTCATGTTGCCACAAATGGCATGAGTTTATCTTTTTTGATCACTGAGTAGTATTCTATTGTGTGTATATATACCACATTTTTTGATCCATTCATCTGTTTTGGAGTATTTAGACAAATCTTCATATTTGAGCTTTTCATATTATTAGGTAAATACATAATAGAAATATTTTTTTGGTTTGAGTACTAATCTTTAAACTTTTTTAAATGGAAAACCTTAGAAAAACTTAGCTCTCAACAGGTATTATTTCAACAGGTATTATTTCCAAAATCCCATAAAAAGCATGAGAGACAGGTGAAACTAAGGCTATAGAAGGAAACACAGATCCACTCAAGCATCTAGTTCCTGGCTAAAGCCATGTAGGAAAAAAATTTAGAGAACAGGATTAGGACTTGAATTTTAGACTTTGAACTCACAAGAGTAAGAAATTTTGATTTGGAACTTTAATTCCTCATTACCTAAGTGCATCTGGACTGAATTTACAAAGAGATACAGGTTTACACTTTAACTTCTCCCTTGGAATTTAATAATAATAAGGAAGGATTTTTATTCACATTTGAAGTTTCCCTATTTTCTGAGTTTTTATTATCAAGATTGTATTATTATTTTTATTCAGCCTATGCGAAACCTCTTCCTTACTGACTTAGGTTATGTGATTGAACACAGTTTGAGATGGAAAATAGGAAATTAATGCTGAGTTTTTGAAACAAAATTTCTTTTGGCATTGATTACTACATTTTATCACCCATCTCCTAGACTTCTTGGACCAAAATCCAAACTCTGCCAACATTCCCAGAATGAAGCCCACAAGAGAGATTTATTATTTGGGAGGAGCAGTTTTATGAAGGGAGAACAAAACAAACAGTTGTCATTGACTGTGAGCTTGGTTGCTAACTCAGTGGATTTAAAAAAACAAAAAACTTGGAAATCTAAGAATGAAATTACTTTCTTCTACTTCTGGCTTTCATGAAGAGTTTTGTCTTAAACATAGTCTTCCTTTTTCTCATTCTATCCCAAATCAGGGGGAATGGTTTTATCTGATTGGCAGATCAGTGGGAAAAAACCACTAAAGGAATTTCTCAACTGCACCTTTCTCCATCTTTTTTTTTCTTTTTTTTTTGAGACTAGGTCTCGCTATTTTGCCCATGGAACCACAGACTCTCGTTGCCCGGGGTACCACAGACTCAAGCAATCCCCAGCCTCAGCTTCCCAGGTAGCTGGGATTACAGGTGTGAGCCACCACACCCAGCTATTTTTTTGGAACTAGGTTTCACTACCAGCCCTAGGCGGGACTCAAACCGCGATCCCTAGCCCCGGCCGCTTCATAGGCTGAAGCTTACAGGCATGAGCCACCATGCCCGGCTGTCTTTCTCCATCTTTATGAGAGAGCCAGCGTCCCTCAAGAAACTCTTATCTCTTACTCATCCCCTCCCCTTTTACCTTTTCTATGTTAATCATGGATTGCATGCTAGCAATAGCACTTCAAGCCACACCCTTCAATTTCACTGCTACTAAAAATAGATAAATAATCAAAATGCTGACCTCTATATTTAATCTTTATTTTCTAAAACTGTCCAAAATTCAGCAAATGAAGAAGGGTGGGTATATAGTACAACAAAAAGAATCTTGAAGACATAATGCATTAATCTCATTCTTGAAAAGATTATAACTTCCGTGTATTCTTTCCCCGAAGTCATTTATAACTACATTCAATTAATAATGATAATATAAACTACAAAATATATACTACATGTAGAACTTCCTTAATTATTTCCACTAGTAAGAGAATGTATTCCTTTGTCTTCTTTGAAATAAGTTAATCACAAATGAATGAGGGATTCCCTAAACTTTATAAAGGAAACTCAATGTAATTCCTTTTTATCACAAATTATTTTTTTTAATTTTCATCGTGTTAGCAAAAATCTAGAGAAAGCCCTCATGAAATTGACCCTAATTTATTTTAATAACAAAAGTGTTCCATAAAAATTCTTTATTGAATGCATTCTAGCAAAAGCCTAATGCTTTCCTAAACCTACTCTGTGCAGTGAAGCCAAATATAGTGTAATGTAACAAAAACACAATTTAAAGAGAATAAACTGTTGTTCTGAAAAATAAAATTCTTATGAATCTTAGAGACAGTAATGGTCTTTGGGCTATTTTATTTTCAGGAACTATTGGTACTGTTTACAGCAAGACACATAAACCATATAGAGGTGAATTAAGAGAAAGACTAGAGGCAGGATATGTTTTGTAATATGTCATCAAAAATACTTGAAGGAATTGCAAATCATTTATTACTAGTAACTGTTTTAAAGTATCATATCCAGAACAAGAATGCAAATATTATAGTCCTCAACTGCCATTACTTTGGTTCCAATGTAATTTAATCATTTGAAGTCATGTATTCTTATGTTAGAATTAAGAATTCTTACTAACTTTTTGCAGAGTTGACAAACTAATTAAAAAATTCATCTGGATATATAGACTAAGGAAGAAATTTCAAAAAAATTTTAAACAAAATGAAAGCATCAAAATGTGTAAGATGCAATGAAAGCAACACTTAAAGGGAAATTTAAAGCTTTGAATGCATATATTTAAAAAGCAGTGTCTAAAATTAATAGTTTAAGTGTCTCAAAACATTAAAAATAGGTCTGTCATTTAACCCAGTAACTTTACTCTCCCCTGTTTATTGCAGCATGATTCACTATAGTGAAATTATGGAAACAACCTAAGTACCCCAGAACAGATGAGTGGATTAAGAAGACGTGATATATATACACAATAGACCACTACTCAGTGATCAAAAAAGGTAATCATGTACCTTTTGCAGCAACATGGCTGGAGCTTGAAGGGATATGCTATGTGAAATAACTCAGGAGAAAGATAAATACAGGGACTGGGCACAGTAGTGTGTGCCTTTAATCGCAGCCTATGCGAGGCAGAGGCTAGGAATCACTTGAGTCTGCAGGTTCGAGACCCACCTGGGGATTCGAGACCCACCCGGGGCAACATAGTCTCAAAAAAAGTAGCTGGGCATGGTGGCACATGCTTGTAATCCTAGCTACCTGGGAGGCTGAGGCTGGGGATCACTTGAGTCCATGATACCCTGGGCAACGTGAGCCTGCAGTCCCCCCGGCAACAAAGCAAGACCTAGTCTCAAAAAAAAAAAAAAGAAAAGAAAGATAAATACAGGATGATGTCTCTGATATATGATCCAGTAATCCCACTTACAGATATTTAGCCAAAAGCATGAATACACTAATTTTAAAAGGTTTAGGCACCTCTGTATTCATTGCATCAGTTTACAATCAAGATATAGAAACCCAAGTGTCTGATAACATATAGATTAAGAATAAATTACATACACAAGAATTATTATTCAGAAATAAAAAACATGATACCTTGCCATTTTCAACAATATGGATGGATCTTGAGGGGATTATATTAAGTGAAATAAATCAAAAGGAGAAAGAGGCTGGTTGCGGTGGCACACATCATAATCCCAGCTACCTGGGAGCCTGAGGCTAGAGATCACCTGAGTCTGAGGGTTCGGGACTACCCCAGGCAACATAGTGAGACCTAGTCTCTAAAAAAAAAAGAAGAAAAAAAGGAGATAAATGCTATATGATTTCATTCATTTGTATAATGTAAAGAAAAGCAAAACTATCAAACAAACAATAATAAACCCTTGACTATCAACAAAATGGTGGTTATTTGAATGGCGTGTGGGGAGATGGTTAGACATTTGACGGTAGGTGTGGTATAAAATATGTACTCACTGACATGAACAACTATATACCTAAAGCCTATGCAGTGTCGTGAACTAATGTTACCTCAATAAAAAGGCAAACAGACTAACTTCCACAAAAGAGATGAGGGTGCTTTAGTTGACAAGGGCTGGGAATTTGGAATGGTCTGAGTCAGCTGAATTTTCCAGTATAGCTTACTCCAAATATATCATGCTTTCCTAATTGTTTTATAAGGGATTAGAAAAGCTACAAATTGGACTAATAAAATATGGCCATGTTGAAATCAAATGTTGTATTGGGCTTACAACTGTTTCAGTTCTTCAGCTACTTAAGCTTAAGTCTTGAAAAACCTCTAACAGATCTTTATAGCAGAATCATCAAAGTCCTTGGGCTTCTGATCTCATAATTTAGAAAATTAAGCTTATCTTTCTTAAGCTTTAAGATGATTAGCACTATTAGAAAGTCACAATACCTCCACACTTCTTGAATTCTGTCTGCCCCTTGTAACTGTTCTGTGACTGTAGCAGCTGGCTACAATCTAGCCTCTGCCTCGCATAGGCTTGCTATCAGTTAGTACATTAGTGATCCATGGGGTAATTTGATTAGCTATGTTGCTGCTCTTTGCCCTGGGCTGTAAAATCCAATTCATTTAATGTTAGTTGTATTTTCCCTGCCTTTAACTAAGGGTTAAATAACTAAGTTCTCTACCACCACCCCACCATCTTTTCTTAAAGGCCTAGTGCTTGTGGCCATTCCCCAGTAAAATTTTCTCCAGCAGTTAATTTCTTCCAATAATATTTAATGAATAGGTCACAGATTAAATGGGAAGATAAGCAAGAATAAAGAAAAGTTAATCAGATAATACCATAGCCAAAAGTAGACCCAGAGAGCTAGTCTGCTGGGGCACTGCACTGCTACTGCTGCCACCAAACAGAGAAACCACAGCTTGCTCTGTTATCATCCTTGGTTTTACAGTCCTGGATCCGACACTTGGCAACATAGACGCTGTTGTACCTGCCAGCTGGAAAGGCTTCCACTGACACCAGAGAGAAGTCTCCACTGGAAGAAAAAAAAGTCTCCTGTCTTTGTTTCTTTGTGTCATTAGTTTCAAATTCAAAATCCCAGCTGAGCATATCTGATTGGCAGAGCCTAAATCAAGGGCCTCTATCTCAACTGGCAGAGGAGCTAGAATACTAGGTATCTGTTCATTTCAACTTCTCCCTTGGGATACAATGGATTCAAATGCTGGATAGCAATCATTAGAACTGTCCACTGACCATACAGTGCTCTGCGCCAATGTACAGGATATAATAGATGTGCACAGATTTGTTTCCCTTTTTAGCAGTATATTTAATGCATACTGCACCATTTCTCATAGTAGGTACTAAATAAATAGCAATTGCGATAGATATTATCATAAAATACCATGCTTACTGTCATAATTATAGTCATCATATTCACAAAATATCCATCTGCAGGGATCAGTGACCAAGGCTTAAATGAGATAAGGAAAGTCTCTGGTATACTGAATAATATCTGTAAAGATCAGGCCTCAGTGACCCTGCCTAATGCTGTAAATTAGGTATGACCTCAGAGATAGGAGTGGGAGACTAAATTGACTGGAAAAAAGTTTCCACCATGATGGATCAAAACAGAACTCAAACTCAAAACAGAAAATAAGTTGTCACAGAAAATCAGAAGTGTATTTCTTGCACACTGGAATTATAGGTTGATATTTGCAAGCCACCACAGCTTTTTTTCAGCACTGTGCCAGTCAAGCAAGATGCCTATATTGTTCCCTTTGGGAAAGCTTCAAAGGACCAATCATACTCACTGTCTCTATCCTACAGCTTATAAAGTTTGTCTTAGGAGGCTACTTCTGTTTTCTCTTAGGAAGTATGAATTCAAGTCAGAGATACTGAAGTAATCAGTCTTAATAGCAGAAGAGAAAGTACCTGAGTCAGTATAAAGGTGGTAGGTAAACTAATGGCTTTATCTTCCTCCTGTCCTCCCACCTGTGCACTCCCCTTTGCAATGTGACATTTCTGCTTCACCCATGCATAAGAGAAGTTCATCTCTCCAAACCCTTGAACCTAAGCTGGCCTTTCAACATGCTTTTACAATAGGACAGAGTGAAAATGATATCTAAGTTCTAAAGGGGGTGTCTTGGAATGCTAGCCTGAGAATAATCTAAGCCTGAAGCTTAGATTAAAAGCCAACAGGGAAGTCATCCCAGTTGTCTTGGCTGAGTCCATTGCTGCCAATCTACACGAGTGAGAACAGATCAGAACCACCCAACCAGTGTACAGAATCATGAGCAGTAAGTTATAGTTGTTTTAAAAGTTTAGGATTGTTTCTTACCAAGTGACCACCACATAAACTTACCTAATTTAGAGAGGAATTATAGGACTCCAGCTGACTGCCAGTATCAATTGTGGACATCTGGATCATCTGGATCTTTCAACCTTCAGAGAAATTGCCCATTCTGTCCAATCTTGAAATAGTAAATCCCTGGCTCTTCTTACACCTCCTCTCCTAATATTACCCTTTGGTAAATCCCATCATCTATATTTTGCTCAATTTGATTACATATCATCATCTTCTAACTAATCTTTTTGGACTGACCAAAATATTCTTTTTTAATTATTTATTTGAGGTAATGTTGGTTTTCAGTACTGTTTCAAGAACACAGGCTCACACCTCTTCAATGTATATTACCACACCAGACCACCACCAAAATCCACTGGGCTCCCTCTTCCCTCCCTCCACCTCTGATAGTCTCAATTCTGCAGTCAGATTTCTATGATTTATTTTGGCAACATCTTGTTTTTATATTCCACATAAATGAAATCATCCAGTATCTTCCTCCTAATTTATTTCACTCAGCATATACCCCCCATTTCTACCCATGTCATTACAAATAATTCATCTTCTTTTTCTATATAGCTAAGTATTCCATTGTGAATATATACATTTTTCTAATCCACTCATCTGTCTCTGGCTGTTTAGGTTGTTTCCATAATTTGGCTATAGTAAATAGTGCTACAGTGAACAAAGGTATGCATAGATCCCTTTGCATTAGTATTTTTATGGTCCTTGCATAGATAACTGAGGAGTACAATTGCTGGACCACACGGTAGCTCTATTTTCAGTATTTTGGAAAACCTCCATACTGGTTTCTATAGGAGCAGCACTAGTCTACATTCCAAAGAGTGAAAGAGGGTTCCCTTTACTCCATACCCTCACCAACACATTTTTTTTTTTTTTTTCAATTTCTAGGTCCTGTTATTTTTTGCCCATGGAACTGCAGGCTCACTTTGCCCGGGGTACCATGGACTCACGCAATCCCCAGCCTCAGCTTCCCAGGTAGCTGGGATTACAGGCGCACGCCACCATGCCCAGATATTTTTTGGGACTAGCTTCTGCTGTGTTGCCCTGGGCAGGATTCAAACCGTGATCCCTACCCCCAGCCGCTTCATTGGCTGAAGCTTACAGGCACGTGCCACTATGCCCGGTTCACATTGTCTTTTGATATAGGTCATTCACACAGGTAAGAAGTTGTATCTGTTTGTGCTTTTGATTTGCATTTCCCTGATGACAGGTGCTAACATTTTTTCACGTGGCTGTTGGTCATTTATATGTCTTTAGGGAAGTGTTCATTTAGCTCTTCTGTCTCAAAATATCCTTATCTTGACTGTGGGTGAATACGTGACCACGTACATTTGTCAAAACTCACAAAACTATGTATTTTAAAGGGTAGATTGTACTTAAACAATTAATTAATAATCTTGAATTTTAAAAATGTAATATGAAGCTACCCAAGCCTTCAGACTATTTCCAAACCCAGGTACAATGAATCCATATTAAACCAAGAGCATTTTTTCAAGGACAAATAAAAAAATCTTCAGTATGATAAAATGAAATATTTTGGAATAAACAAATGCATATACTTGTCACACTATTTTGAGACACTTATAGAACCAAGTACAATACATATACTCAGAAATTAAAACAAAAAATTTCTACCTAATGATCCTATATATTACAGAAAGCAATTCAAGGAACAATTTCTATATTTGGTTAATAGTTAAGGTTTTTCTTTGGTGAATCTTTGACCTTCCAATGTGTTTGCTCATGTCTTATACCTACTGCTGGCCGATGGTAGGAGGCCTTAACTCCTCCCAATGTAGGCTTTTCCAGTCAGCTGCTTACGTGTCCTCATAGCTGATGTGTGCCAGAAAGTGACCAATCCAAGAAATCAAGGTTTAAGCCATGATGCCCTTTTTGACCTAGCCTCTGAAGTCATACTTACTTCTACCCTACTGATCACAAAGACCAGCCCTGATAATGGGACAGGAGACTACACAAAGGTATGAATATCAGAGGTGGGGGGGGGGTCTGTGACTACCTTGGAGACTAGCTAACATCTGAGGCTTGGTGTCTGCCGTAAGTGTATTAAAACAGAAAGAGTATAGGCAGAGCCAGCACAACTTAGCCGTCATCTACCTGATTTAGTAGCACTGGTTTTAAAAATGAATGGAAAAGATAACATACCTAAGGAAAGAAGACCCAAACCTCTTTTATACAATATCAGTTCTTCTCTCATGACATCCTTTATTGTGGCACAAATCCTTCAAATAAGCATCTCGAGAACTTCCCCCATTAAGAAAAAAAGTTAAAAAGTATTAAAAAATAATAAACATACTAGGGGGGGAAATGTTTCCTAAGTCCTCTTAGGATGGGAAAAGCCTCTTTAAATACGGAATAAAAAATTGATATATTTTGTATACACATATTTAGACATTAATAAAGTAAATAAATAAGTTAGGGGGGGATTTCTTGTAAGACACAGGGTCAATCTCTAGTCACCCTAATTATCTGAAGACCTAAAATCTAAAAGTTTAAATTTTAAATTTTAAATTTTAAAATTAAAAAATTTTTAATTTAAAAATTTTAAATTTAAAAACTTTAAAAAGTTTAAATTTTAAAATTTAGAAGAAAATCAATTTTCAATTAATTATATCAAACTCCACTTAAATGATCTTTTTACAAATGAGGGAAAACAAATTCACAAAGAGAATCAGAGAGCAAACAAAAGACAAGAACTACCAAATAATTTTGGAAACTTTCTAGAAAGTCAAGAAGCAAAACTGTTTGCCTTGCAGTTTTGCAAAGACTTAAGCGCAAGGTGGCTAGAAGTTTGTTTGTCCACATACATAATTCAGATATAAAAGGATTCAAGTTCTCTTCTCAACTCCAAGTAACCAGATTCATATATAACTTAAATATTTTTGCTAATGTGCATAAACACATCAAAAATAGTGGATTTTCACATTGAATAGTGAATTCTAAGTAAAATATTTGCAAGTCTTTCTAACAAATACTTTATAATAAATATAATAAAATAAATATAATAAACACAAGAATTTGGGCAATGGGAATACCATTGTATGGTTTTATATGGCCATCAAAGATTCTGAGATAAAACTGTCTCGTGTCTTCTAAATGATCCCAACAGTGTAAGTGAAAGATGTGAACGAGGAGGGAAAAAAAAACACTGCTTTTAGACTCAAAACTTACTTTTTGGGTAAATCACATTATTTACTCCTTTGCTCTTGAAATGAATTAGAGAATTTCCTGGACTAGTATGTTAGTGTAACAGGATCATTTCAAAGCTAAACATAAGTTTAGGAGACCTTGTAATTTGTCTTTAAAGATCAGTTACTATTTGGACAATGTTTGTGTTGGGCCCTCTCTTTGAGGAGAAAAAAAGGAATCACCTTCACACATTCCAACAGATACATTTTAAAAATAATAGAGAAATTCGGAAAGACTGTAAACCATGTAATGATGTCTTTTATTATGTATGGGAATTTAACATTATTTCCTCAATCCAGATATAGGCAAAATACAGCAATACACTGAGAACTTTCAAGCTTAATCATTGCCTATAGAACAGAAAACCGTCCCTGAAACATACTTAACCTGGAGGCCAATTCATCTGCCGACCTCCAAGAACATGGAGGTGAATATGATAGACAGATTGTCCCCCATCTGAACCTTCATTCACCACCATACGGTAGCCCTTCTTTAGTCCTAGATCAGCAGCACATTTCTTGCCAACAATCATTAAATGTCCAAGTAGCTGGAATATAAAAAAACAAAGAAAATTTCTTAAGCTATATACAATTTATTGTAAAAATAGTATATTACAAAGTCAAATTTTAAATTAACCACAAAAATTGACAGAAACAGAAGTAAAATTGTATTTGCAGGTGACATAACATTAAATATAAAAAAAATTAGATTCAGCTCAAAAACTACTAGAACTGGTAAACCAACTCCACAAAATTGTAGGATATATGATAAATCAATATACAAATGTCTATTGTGTATCTATACAGTAAGAGAAATTCTAAGAAAGTCTCTTTATAATTGTACATAATATGTAAAGGAATAAATTTAACCAAATTTATGTATACTATACATGAAAGTCATAATTGAAAGAAATTGAAATGAATTGGCATACGTTTTTTAGATTCCATATACACATAAGATCACATAGTATTTGTTTTCTCTGAGCTATATCACTTAGCATAATCTTCTCAAGATCCCTTTTTCTTTATTCACCTATCCATGAGTGGACACTCAATTTGCTTCCATTGCTTAGCTATTATAAATAATGCTGCAGTGAACAAGACAGTGCATGTTAGTGTTTTTGTTTTCTTCAGAAAATTATCTAAAAGTAGAATTGATATATATATATATTTATATGATAACTGAAGAAATCTTTCTTGGATTCCTTTTTATTTACAAATCTTGTTTATTCTTTTGATATTCATGTATTCATAATTTGGGGATAAAATTGACTTTTCTACTTAAATCAGACAAAAGAACCTCAATTTTTGCCTTATTCATGTTAATTCTGAAGTCTTAAATGATATCATCTCCTCCCTTTGATAGAAAGTTACAGCTACACCAGAAGAATCTCACATCAAGGTACAGAAACCCCTTTTTGCCATTGCCTCCTCCCCAACCTCCCCCCACTACACACAGCAAAGCTTGTTCTGAGAATAAGAACCTTTCTGAAAATAGAAGGTGAATAGAGTGTAGTAATACTCCATTTATTTAATAGTGAACACAGGAATATAAAAATACTTTGCCCCTTAGTGAACTGCAATATTATCGCTGACATTATAAAAATCAAAGCATGGCCATGACCAGAATGGGTAGTCAGCCACAAGCTGTAGACTTGTGGTACAAAGGACCTTACTACATAAGCAACAGCTTTCACTCTCCTGAAGTGAGCTAAAACAAAGGGGAAAGAAACTTATGACTCTCAGGCCAGGGCATGGTGGCGCATGCCTGTAAGCAACAACCTAGGAAGCCACAGCCAGGGCCAGGGCCCGCGGTTCAAGTCCCATCGGGGGCACGTAGTATGACCTAGTCCCAAAAAAATAGTTGGACTTGGTGGCACGCACCTTTAATCCCAGCTACTTAGGAAGCTGAGGCTGGTGATTGCTTGAGTCTGTGGTACCCTGGACAATGTGAGCCTGTGGTTCCACAGGCAAAAATCGCGAGACCTAGTCTCAAAAAAAAAAAAAACTGAACTTATGACTCTCTCCTTCCCTCTTTCCTTGTCACAGGAACCAAAAGATTTCCCTTTTATGAGAACCTGTTAAATGCTAGGGGAAAAGGCTAACCTCCTCCCCCCACCACACACAAACTCTTGTTCTCTTGCTATAAGAAATTATAAGAGGCTAAGATTCATTCCCACTGTACTCTACCCCTACTTTATGTAGCACACAAGCAGGCACGTGCAAATAAAGATAAACTGTCCATAGAGTAAATGCAACAAAAACAGGAGGACCCAGAATGACATTAGGTATTTGCACAGACCCCTAAGAGATCCCAGATATTCCAGTTTATCTGGCAATATCTGTTGGAAAAATAGGATAGTCGAGAGAAAGTGAAAGAGAAATAAAAGGAAACTGACAATTGAAAACTCAAATTCGAAGCCTTCTATTAACTTTAAAGATTGAAATAATGAAAAGTTACTTATTTTACAATATTAGAACTTTATAACATACCTATGCTAATCAAACTGAGTTAGCAGTTTCAAAGCTTATCCATGAGTCTCTGCTCAGTTTTGCAAAAAATTGACTTCTAAGAGGTGATTTTACAACTCCAAGTTAGAAATTAACTAAGTAAAAATTAACATACTTTTTACAGGCAAGAGCTGCTTACTGTTTGAAAGCAACTCTGATCTTAAAAATGCCATGATTATGTAACTAGACTGAATGTTAAACATAAACAAGGCTTTCATCTTTCCACTATCACTGATAAGATGGTATTTTACTATTAAGTCCTCTTTAAACTCTGAATTATATGTATATGTATTGAATTAAAACTCAATGCTCTGAAGTTTCTAGGCTTCAGGAATAATAACTGACTTAAAACAATACTCTAAGTAAATATTAAAATACTGAATACACAAAATTCATTTAATTTCAACATTGAAAAATTTTATTATAAAAATACTATAAACCGAGAAAATATAGACATATGAATAATTTAAATAGCAATATAATAAATATTTATTTGCCCACCAGAATATAAAAAACTAAAACCTATCCTATACCCTAGATGCTTCCTGAGTGACTCTTCAACCACTTCTCCTATCTTCCCCACTTTACATCAAAGTTTACAAATACCTTCCCTTGGTCTGTGGTGTTCCTTTTTACTCTTTATGGAGTTTTTTGGTGAAAGGAAATTCTCAATTTTAAATGTACTCAAATTAATCAACCTTTTTCATTTATGGATTACACACCAAAATCATAAATAGATTCTCTTAATAAAAAGTATGAAGTCATGGCTCAATTTCATTTCCTGATATGAATACCAATTATTCCAATCGCTTATCATCCTAAAAATGTTATGTCTAGGATGTGCTTCAAAAAAATGAAGGGCAAAGTACAGCACTTGTCCCAAGACTGTCCACCTGTGTTAATGCAGGCATCTTTTTTTTTTTTTTTAATAAACAGTGACTATACAAATTCCCTTTTTTCCCTTAATAAAAATGCATTGTGCCAAAGAATGGAGACTGCCAAAATATTTCTCAGAAGGATGGAAAGATACCAATCACCAAACCACAAAGGAAAGGGGAATGGGGGGGGGGTGGAATGAGGGGCACAGGGAGACACTAATTAAGCAAGTCTTAACTCATATTAAGCTTAATCAGGACTGAAAAACTGACAAATGTTGAATCCAGACAGCTCATCTTACTATTTTCCCTAGTTCTCTGTAATAAAATTTTGCTAAAAAGCAAACTACCGAGAAAAAATATTTGTACATCATGTATGTGATAAAGTGTATTACCCAAAATATATAAAAAACTCAATAGCAAAAAAGTAAGTAATCCAAATAAAAAAAAACAGGCAGAGAAAATGAACAGATGTTTTTCCAAAGACAGCCAACAGGCATAAGACTTCACACACCACTAATCATCAGGAAAATGAAAATCAAAAGCACAATGAAATGTGATTTCACACGTGTTGGGATGACTACAATCAGAAAAACAATAAACAGTGCTAGCAAGGATATCAAAAAAAGAGACCCCTCATGTAACTGTGAGGTTGAAAATTGGTGCAATCACTGTGGAAAAACAGTATGGCAATTCCTCAAAAAAAAATTAAACATAGAACTTAAGATTATTCTAAATACTGAAGATGCACGCACTCCTTTTATACATGTGGCTACAAGCAAGCTAATAGCTGGATGCTTGACTTTTAAAGGGAGAAAGAGCAAGTGAAATTCTTCAAATCATATGTCTTAAAATGCTTCTGTCAATATGAATTTTTAAAAAATCAAAATGCAACCTATCACAACTAGTCAACTTTACCCTTTACAGCCTAAAAGCTGTCATCAACAATTCATCGTGAGAATGAGTGTTTCAATAAAATTTTATTTATAAAAACAGCCTGCTGCCCAGCTTCGGCCCACAGGACATAAAGTGCTAATCTTTGCTGTGATTTGTAGACTTAGTAATCAAACTTTTGAGCAACAAGGTGCATGTATTTGTAATCAAGAGTGAGAGTTCACAGTAAGTTATATCCATGGAGTTTGATATCTAATTTGTGTAGACATAATTTAATTGACTTGAAGTTTCATATATTATTGCCTTATCTTTTAGTATATGCCTTTAGTGCTTCTGTACAAATCACCCTTCTAAAAACTCTTCACTAACTAGAATTTCAATATTTTTAATTTTTACTTTCTGCTGACTCAATCCATGACCTTAAGGACATGTTAATAAGATGTATCTTATTCCTGAATATGTTTTCATCAAACTTATTCAAAAATAGAAATACAACATATAGCAATAGGAAAATAATTGTGTTAGTAAATTTACTTACGCTTTCATCATCATCTTCTGCTACAGAAATCTGGGATATAGGTTTCTTGGGTATTACCAGAAAATGTGTTGGTGCTTGAGGGGAAATATCATGGAACGCAAGACACTAGGGGAAAAACAGAGGGGGAAAACAAAGTTTTAGTATATCATCTTGTACACTACACTTATCATTCTTTCAGTTAACCCCATGAGGGACAATGAGGTGGACAGTATGAAATCAGAAGTGATCATAATGTGTACGGCCCCCAATTTCTTTCACAGGGTTTACAGATCACTTGTAAATGCTACAAAGAAAACGTAAAGGATGATATAAGTGATTGTCCCAGAAATTCCTAGTTCAGAATGGGGGTAAGGGACAACCACTTTATTTTGTTTTGTTTTTTGAGACTAGGTCTCGCTATTTTTGCCCATGGAACCGCAGGCTCTCGTTGCCCGGGGTACCACAGACTCAAGCAATCCTCAGCCTCAACTTCCCAGGTAGCTGGGATTACAGGCATGCACCACCACGCCCAGCTATTTTTTTGGAACTACAGGCCCCAGCGGTACTCGAACCACAATCCCTAGCCCCAGCCACCTCATAAGCTGAAGCTTACAAGCACTAGCCACTGTGCCCGGCCTAGGGACAACCACTTTAAGACATAACATTTCAACGGCAATCAAAAGTATAAAGAGCAATTAGGTATGCTAATTCTTGTAATTCTTTTGTACCTTTCAGTCAGTTCTATCGCACTCTTCTCCTTGAAGGTCAGTGTCCTTCAACTCTACCCTTAAGGCTTTTCAACTCCTGTCCCCTCTAATAAAACTACCCTCTCTCCCCAACCCCACCTTTTGACTAACTTAAACTGATCTTCATTCCTCAGGTCCAGCACAAGTATCATTTCTTAAGGACATACTTGATTTTCTTCCCCCCTCCTTCCTTAGGTCAAGGACCACTGGTTGTGAATATCGTGTGTGTGTTTTGCTTGTTTGTTTGTTTTTGCTGCAGTGATCACTTTTGTAATTACATACCATATGAAAGTGTTTTGTATATCTTGTTCTTTACCAATGTAGAAACTACTAAACAGAATCTGCAATGCAAATCAGTCTCCGGAGTAATTCTATTTGTTATTCCATACAAAATGTAGTATCATTTAGAATGCTTCATGCTGTGATATTACTGGACTTACAGGGTTTCAAATGACAGTATTTCAGGTCATTAATATATTTTCTAATACAACAGAACTTCCCTATCTAGTTATTAAATACCTTGTAAAATAAAAACAATACCTGTAGGTTCTAATTAAACTTAAGGTAATACTTTAAAGCTAAGACTGCTGTACACATAGCATAAAATGTTCCTCTCATATCCCTATTAAAATCAACAAAGTCTACAAAACTTTAAATGAACCAGCCTCCTGTTCACCTTCCTAACAGCCCATAAATATTTTTATTTACAAAAGCCCATAAATACAACTGCCCACTATATATTTTATACATAGGTCAGAGTGATAATCAACTCGGACCTTTCTAAAATAAAACTTCACCTACAATGAAGTCAACAAAAACTACTTTGGTCTCTTGGCATAATGCGGCTTCCTGTGAAATATAAAGAGACCTAGTCAACTGTTATTAAGTTCGATATCTTCCTGGGAGGAGCCAAAGAGAAAGCAAATCCCAGAAGCTGGCCCACTTCTTATCTTCCGAGTGCGAGGCCCGAACCACCGGTGGGGGTGGGGTGGGGGATGGGGTGACGGCCTGGCAGGCACGGACGAACGCCTGGCGCCCCGCGCCACCCCGGCCCTGTGCCCCCCCCCCCCACCGCAACCCCCACTCCCGCCCTGCAGCCCCCGGCTCCGGGCGCGGAGCGGCGCTCGGCAGCGCCCAGCAGGCCGGCGGTGCGCGGGAGATCGCGGAGATTGGGCCTGGGCGATCGGGTTTCTCCCTGTCAGGCAGAGAGCTGGCGAGATTGCAAGATCCCTGACACAGGCGAGGTCCCAGGCAGCCGGGCGGACGGCGGGAGCCCACGCCCCGAAGCCGACGCACCCCCCACGCGCGCCCAGACCCCAGTGCGCGGGCCCACTGGCGCCCGGCGGCCTGGCCGCGCCCGGGACTGATAACGCGTAACCGGAGCGCCGGCACGCGCCGGCCGGCCGCCTCGGGGCCGCCACGGCCCTGCAAGCTGGCTGGGGCCGCGCCAGAGGCCACGCGCGGCGCCCGGGCCCTTCCCTTGGCGGCACCTCCCGAACCCTCCCGCCCCTCGGCGGGAAACCGACGGGTCTCGGGGCGGCCGGGCGTCTCAGCCCACGAGCGAGGCGGCGCGATGCCTACCTGGTCGTCCTCGTAGATGATTTTGGCTGGGATTTCCTTGCGGATGATCTTGCCGAAGATCGTGTCGCCACCAGGCCGAGCGGCCTGCGCCTTCGCGATCTCATCTGCCATCTCTGCCTCCCTGCAGCGCGGCCGCCAGGGGAGAAGCTGAGGAAGAAGGAGGAGTCGCGGAAACCGGTGGAGGGCGGGAGAGCGTGGCCCGGCCTGCGCGAGGACCCGGGCTGGGCGCCGAGCCGGTCGTGCGCATGCGCGCTGGCGGCCTGCGCGGCAGCGGCGGCACGGCGGGACCTTAGCGGTCTGCGGCCGAAGTCGGCCGAGCCAGGTTCCCGACCCGAAGCTCCAGGAAGCCACACCGAAGTCGTTTGTTTGTCTCTTTGCCTCTCGTCTCTCTGGAAGTGGAGTTACTGGCATAAACCTTTCTTCACTTGCCTTTCAGGCGCAGTAGGAAAAATTAGATGCCGTAACTGAAAAGCTGTGATAATGCAAGCAGTGCTGACCATATTTGCTGAGTGGAACACCCTGACACTTTTTTTCTAGGCTACGTAACTTCTTGACTTTCGGATTCTTCGCGGTGAACTCGGTGACATATGTACACATGTTGGGTCTCATTGGTAAACACCTATATATATAATTTGTTTTATTTCATTTTTTTTTTAAAGTGTTGGCTAGCAGTTAAGCCCTCCTTGCATCAGTTGTTTTCTTCCTCTAGCATTCATTCTTAGTCTTGACTGCAAGTTAAAATCACTTGGGGGATCTCTTAAAGATCCCATTGAACCTGGCAATACCCCAGAGCAATTAAATTAGACTCTCTAAGGGTGAGACCTAATCATTGGTAGTTTGTAAACCTCCCTAAACTGCTGCAAAGAATTTTCCTCAGTAGTAATCAACCAAATATAAGATGTCCCACCTTAATAAAACACCTTTCCTTTTTTTTTATTTATATATAAATTTCACAACATTGTAATCCCCAGGGTTTACCCCCCTCCGCTCCACCACCCCCCCTTTCCCTCCTGCTCAAAGTTGTGCTCTTCAGTTTGGTGCTTAGCTTGTTTTGACTTTTCCCAAGTCTTTGTTTATTTTTTCACTGTATCCCATATGTTAGCGAAGTCATTTGGTTTCTGTATTTTTCTTCTTGACTTATTTCTGCTAATATGATTCCTTCTAAGTACATCCATGTTGTTATAAAATCGTCAAATTTGTCATTTTTAATTGATGAGTAATATTTCATTGTGTATATGTACCACATTTTTTTCATCCAGTCATCTGTTTTGAGGCATTTAAGTTGCTTCCATGACCTTGCAATTATAAATTTTGCTGCAGTAAACATCCGAGCACAGGTCATATACGCCTCTTTTGGGTAGATCCCCAAGAGAGCAGTTGCTGGGTCAAATGGTAATTCCATTTTCATTAACTTGAGGGTCCTCCATACAGCTTTCCATGGTGGTTGGACTAATTTACATTCCCACCAGCAGTGTAGTAATGTTCCTTTCTCTCCACATCCTCGCCAGCAATTCTTGTTGCCCGTTCTTTGGATGGGGGCCATTCTTACTGGTGTAAGGTGGTATCTCATTGTGGTTTTGATTTGCATTTCTCTTATTACTAGCGTAGTTGAGCAGTTTTTCATGTGCCTGTTGGCCATTTGTATTTCCTCTTTGGAAAAGTGTCTTTTTAGTTCTTCTCCCCATTTTTTGATTGGACTTTTTGTAAAACACCTTTCCTTAATCTCACATCTTCCTTCACATCTTTGCACTGCTGCAATAGTTTTCTGTAAAATTGTGTCCACTTTCTCATTTTGCTTTTCTGAGCCTATTTCCCACTTGTCGAGGTCACGAAGACCCTCCTCTTTCAAAATTCTGTAGGCATTTCCTGTTCTCACACTGGTCCCCATGTCGACATTCTTTCCTGGTGCCCATTTCCTCTGTTCAGCACTAGTCCAGTCTTCTTCCTCCCCCCCATGTAGTGAGCCTCCTGTTCCGGACATCTCTCTAGGTTCCATTGTTAGCCCTCTTGTGTCCAACAAGTGTCCATCTCCAAGTGTCCTTGAAGCATGATGGTCAAATGAAGCTTGATAACCTGAAATATACTGAAGCACAGTGACCTAAGAAATGCAGTCTGGGGGCGGGGGGGGTGACTAGATAAACAACTCATGACTGACATGCAGCCCAGTTAGTTTCTCCTTGAATCGTCCTCATTTTATCTTCATTTACATTAAGCCATGTACTACCACCAATGATAACCCACCATGAACACTAGAACATGTAAAGGGTACCTAAACTCTTAACATTCTAGAAGGGGCACTCAGCCTTGAGCTGTGAATCCACTGAGCCAGTGCAGGTACTAATAAATCTGCTTATCTTGGCAACTCTGGTGTCACCGTTCCCTTAGTGCCAGTTTTCATCCTTATTATAAGAAGTTATCTACACCTCCAGGATTGCCCTATATGATACTTAGCCACTTTGTCTTGACACAATTGATAGTGGACCCTTTTAATCTCTAAAGAGTTCCATTTGGTACTTTTGCTATCAAAACCACTACTGGAACAATTGCTGGAATCAGTAGTGCCTGTGAGATAATATTTTTTAAAGTAATACCAATTTCTCATATAACCACAGATTTATCAAAATCATTTCATCTAGTGGCCTCTTATATTTAGCTTTCTAACATATTTCTGTGCTATAGTTGCTACTGGCCCTTAAAACATATTTTGAGAACCACTGATGGAAGATGTCCTTTTTGCAGAAAAAAAAACTATTAAAGTTATTACAAATATAGGGGTCTACTCTTAAACAGTAGAAATTAAAAAAAAAGTATGCATGTGTAGAAAGAAAAAGACGAAGTAAATGTGAAAGTATTACTGTCTGTGAGCAGTATGAGGGACACTCCAGGAACCCCCAAACCTACCTGCTCTAAATGGGTCCTGTCATTCACTGCAAGACAAAATATACATGAGACCCCCAATAAAAAGAACTTTATTGTAATAAGTGCAATAGTAAGAAAAGAGAAAGAATATAGTTAAAAGTTTCCCCATGAAACACCCATAGTTACCTATCTCCTCATGGGTAAATGCCTAGCCAAATAGGATTGACCCTAAGCAGAGCCACAGAGGCACAAAAACTTGCCACAAGTCAAAGGCATCTTCTGGCAGAGAACCATAGGAAAGGGGCAGAAGGGGTCAGGCAAGTCTGGAAGGAAAAGAGCAAATCAAAATACAAGTCAAAATAAAGGCTACCTTTGTCAGTCTCCCCATAGGTCTCTCACCCACATCTCTGTCAAATGTCTCTTTACATATCCCCCAACAGCCTGGTACAAGTTCAGGCTGAGAAGCAAGTGCGGCTTCTTCACCTGCCTCTGCTCCACATGACCTGCAGCTCTTCTCTCTAGTCTTCTCTCTTCCTTTTTTAGCTTCTCCTTGGTACTCAGCTCCAACCCTCACTAGGTGGGGAGTTAGAGAACAGGCAATCTCCCCTTTCTGTGGGGATTACATTGTTAGATTACTATTTGGGGAATTTGAGTGAAAGATATATGCAAGTTCTACTATCTTTCCAACTATTCTCTAAGATTGAATTTGTCAAAGGAAATAATATGGACCTTTCACTAAGTCTGAGACTTAATCATCTTTAAGTGATTACACCATTTATGTCCTGAACATTCTCTCTCTC
>PVHY01020377.1:11175-25764 GCA_004024945.1 Uropsilus gracilis | reverse complement strand
CCCTGGTCTCTCCATCTCTTCTTTCACTTCCATTTATTGTTTAATTTTTAGTCCCTTGGGTTCTTCCTCTTCTTTCCTGTAGCAATGTCCTTTTGTCCGGTGTGGGCTTGGTTTCCTGGGACACAGTGGCCTGTGCTTAGTTTTCCCAGTGTCTTCTTGCTGCTGGCCACCAGTTCACACATGATTGTGTTCTTTCAGTGCCTCCTCCCTCTTTCTGGTCAGCTGCTCCGGCCCATCTTCTGTCGTATTTTGCTCCTTCTTTGTTTTGTAGTTCTGGTTGCTGGCGTTGGGAGCGTTTCTCCCGGCCGACGTTTGTGCACCAATTTTTTTGATCAAGATAGGCCCAGGCAGATGGTTGATCTGGTTTGTCGTGGGGCCACTGCCTGTCTCTGTGGCTTTCCTCACCCCCTAAAGTGGGAGGGTCCTTTGCTCATGCGAAAGGCATCTCTGAACAGGAAATTCTGTTCCCATCGTGGAAGATCTCAGTGGCTGTATTTCTGAGGTAGTTTGTCTCTTATAATCAGTCTTATAGTCCTGTGTCCCATGGATCTGACATGTTCGTTGCTCCGGAATACTTCTTTGTTTTTCACCTCTGTATTCGTGTGCAAATGCCATCGACTCGCTGATTTAGCTGCTTCTGGTGAGGGTTGACTGGATTTGGAGAAGACCAGAGGGAATGACCCCTACCACCCAGTAGCCTTCACCAATCCCCCCCACACACCAGACACAGAGGTTGGTGGCGGGGGTGGGGGTGGGGGGTTGGGCAGGGGGGGGATGATGGGACAGTACTCAGTGCCCGGCAGCATGGCTAAACCAGGTGTGTGGCAGGGTTACCCCCACCTCCCCTGACCACCTCATGGTACAGTGGTCAGGGGGTGCCCCCAGTGAAATCGGGTGGTATAACAGGCAAAACAAATAACCAAACTTGCAAAGGGTAGCAGCTGGCCCTTTAAAGCCAGCCACACACCAGGTTCTTCCCAGCCCGCGCATGCAGTAGCAAGACAACATAAACTTTAAGAGGGACAAAAACAAATTTACTTATGACAAAGGTCACTGAGGGGTACAAGGGGACCCCTTTAGTAATCTTACCGCACAGTCCAGTCTCTAGTCCAAAGCGCACATGGCTGCAACAACCATGTGCGGCCACAAAATGGCAACTGCCCCACCTTAAGCTGGATGAAGGAGTTAAGATGGTGCCACCGCTCCTTCTTCAAAGACACAGCTGCACTCACTGCAAGCCAGAAGAAGCCAAGAGGGCATCATTGATCCTTCTTCAAAGGCTGGAGATTCAAATCCAACGAGGAAGACCAGGATGGAGCCGTCAACTTTTCTCCAAAGGCACAGCTCCAGCTTCTTTCAGCTCCAACTCCAAAGTGGCCCGGCATCAGCAAACTCCCTCCATACAGCAACACATCAAGCGCTTCAAACATCTCACGTTGAAAACGGCAACACAGCAAAATCTCAGTTCTCCAGAAGACTTCCAAGCTTCACAAATTCAAAATTAAACCAAGTTTTCAAGTACCACGTTTCCAAGACAGCTCACACAGCTCACAAGTATCTCCAACCTGCTTCCTTGGGCTCCTCATCAGCCCGGGCTGGGAATGGAAGCCCACAGCTTGGTTTCCTTCCTTCCCTGCTGCCCCACATGGCAGCGGCAGCTCTGAGGCCTCCAGTCTCCCTGCTCCTCCTGTACCTTCCTTCTCTGTTCTCTTCTCCGTTCTTTTCCGTTCTCTCTACTGTTCTCTCTTCTCTCTACTCTGTTCTCTTTCCCTGTCTTTATCTCTGTCCCCTCCCTGATACTTTAATCCTCTTTTCTCCCGAGATGGTTTAACTTCCCTTCTCCAAGTCTCCACCCACCAATGCTAACAATAGCTATTTTAATGCATCAACACCAGTACTGGGGGCCACAGTCCCCTAACACACCTAGTGTTCCCCGAACCCTGAAAGGACCATGGCAGGCTGGGTGGCTGAGGGTTCAGTGCCCAGCAGCATCAGAAGTTATTTCTTAATGCAAATTAGAGGAAACCCAGATTTTAAAAAAAATCAAATAGTTTAAAACTAGCTCAAAATCTCACATTCCATGCCAAGGAAACCAATTCTTGAAAATAGAACAAAATTAGGGTACTGTAAGCACTAGAAATAAAAATATACTCAAAACCACTCTTCTCTAAAATAATTCATCGTCACAGTAAATTTAGGTGAAATTCAGCACTACTTATGAGGGTAAACCCAGTAAAAAAAAAAAAGCAAGCGATAAATTGTTCTTCAAGGTAACTTTAAAATTATGTTTATTAAGGTAATAATGGCTTACAACACAATATATGTTTCAGGGGTGTAGGTTCACATTTCTACAAGTTCTCACACTGCACCCATCACCACAAATTTTCCACCATAGTTCATTGAAGCCCTTTTTGATCTTATCCCCTAACCCCTTCTGGTAGTCTCAGTTCTGCTGTCATATTTCAAGAGCTTATTTTGGTTTGTTTCTGTTTGTTTTTTTGCTTTTTAAAAAATATTTCACCTGAGTGAAACCATCCATTATTTGTCTTTCTTCTGACTTATTTTGCTTAGCACAATCTCCTCCAGTTCCATCTATGTTGTTGCAAATGACCAGATTTTCTTTTCTTTTTATAAGTGAGTAGTATTCCACTATACACACACACACACACACACACACACACACACACACACACACACCACATCCTAATACACTTGTCTGTTGGTGGGCACCTAGGCTGTTTCCATGGCTTGGCTATTGTAAACAGTGCTACGATGAAGAGAGGAGTGCATAGGTCCCTCCAAATTATTCCTTTTAAGAAACAATTTACTTATTTATTTATATATTTCACATCATTGTAATCCCCAGGGTCACCCACCACCTCCCTCCCTGGCCGCTCCAACTGGTCCCCCCCTCCCCAGTAATGTGCTTTCATTGGTTGTCCATATTTCAGTGAAACCATTTGGTTTCTTTATGACTTGTTTCTGCTAATATGATTTCTTCTAGGTACATCCGTGTTATCATAAATTCATCAAATTTGTCATTTTATTTTATTTATTTATTTTTATTTATTTATTTTAATATAAACAATTTTATTTTGTTCTTTGGGTTACAACCTCTCTGTTATATATTTTTCCCCCTCCCTCCTCCCTCCGGTGCTCCCTCCATTCTCTCACACCCCACTCTTTGTTGTTTATTAGCTGTGCTGAGTCCATTAGTCACTTTCCTATGTTAGTGTCTTTTCTCTGGGTGAGGGACTGCGTTGTTGGGTCCAGGCGTACCTTGCTGTTAGATTTTCAGTCTTAAGTTTGCGTTGGGTGGCCAGGTTATATTCGTTTGTGATCTGTCCATGTTTTCTTGCTGCAGGCCGTCCTCTCCAATCCAATCCCATCTCCATTGCTTTGCTGCTTTTCCTTATGGCTCTGGTGTCGGGCTTTGGGGGTCTTGCCTCCTGCCAGTGTTGGTCAAGAAATTTCTCTTAGTTCAGGCTTTGAGACTAGGTCTTGCTATATTTGCCCGTGGAACCGCAGGTTCTCGTTGCCCAGGGTACTACAGACTCAGGCAATTCCCAGCCTCAGCTTCCCAGGTAGTCGGGATTACAGGCGCGCGCCATCATGCCCAGCTATTGTTTGGAACTGGGTCTCGCTACGGGTCCCAGGCGGGACCCAAACCGTGATCCCTAGCCCCGGCCGCTTCATAGGCTGAAGCTTACAGGCACGAGCCACTGTGCCCAACCCATGAGTTCAGGCTTCTGCGAGTGGCCTTTGAGGGTTATCTCCTCTGCTTCCTTTGGCAGTTTTGGTGTGGGGCCCATTATCCCCTCTTTGGTCATCCTCTCCTCTCCCTTGATGAGGGGAGGGTGTGTTGCTCTCCTTGAATATATCTCCACGTTGAAATCCCGGGTTTTGGCCCACACAGTGTAGAAGTGCGCCTGGTGACATCGTGTCTCTATGGTTGTTTTTCTGGTCTTACTTGTACTGGTTCATTTGGTTGTTCATCTGCTGTGTCCTGCTCCAGTCTGTGGGCTGGACTTTTGCCTGGTCCCTCACCCGTTCTATGTTGGGGTTGCTGTCGCACCTATTCTGGTTGCTCTGAAGTTTAGCTGGAGTAAGAAGTAAGAGAGAGATGGAGGGGCCCTCCCCCCGCTTGCCCGCGCGGGAGGGCGAGCCGACCTGAGGACTGCTCGCCAGTCCATGCACCCCGGCTTCCAGGCTTCCGGGGGCTGGGGGCTTCACGGTGCCGCCCAGGCCGGCTTGTAAGTGGCCGCGGCCACTTACTGGCGGGTGGGGTTTCGCCCCCACCCCGTTCCCCCTCCTGGGGAACTTACCCAGGAGGCCTGACGCCCCTCGCTCCCCGCTGGCAAGGGAGCTCCGAACTCCAGGACCCAGCCTGGGCCGCAGGCAGCTGCCTCCGCCCGCTCAAATTTGTCATTTTAAATTGATGAGTAATATTCCATATATACCAAATCTTTTTTAACCATTTGTCTGTCTTGGGACATTTGGGTTGTTTCCATGTCCTTGTGATTATAAAGTGCTGCAATGAGCATCCTTGTACAGGTGCTCCTTTGTGTAAGTATTGAGGTCTCCTTTGAGTATATTCCCAGAGGAGCCATTGCTGGAGCCCAGCACAGTGGTGCATGCCTGTAAACTTCAGCCTATGAAGTGGCTGGGGCTGGAAACTGCAGTCCAAGTCCTGCTTGGGGCAACATAGTGAGACCTAGTCCCCCCCCAAAATAGCTGGGCATGGTGGTGCGTGCCTGTAAATCCCAGCTACCTGGGAAGCTGAGGCTGGGGATTGCTTGAGTCTGGTACCCCAGACAGCGTGAGCCTGCGGTTCCATGGGCAAAAATAGCGAGACCTAGTCTCAAAAAAAAAAAAAAAAAAAAAAAAATAAAGCAATTGCTGGGTCAAATGGTAGCTCCATTTTCATTAGTTTGAGGGTCCTCCACACAGCTTTCCATAGTGGCTGGACCAGTTTACATTCCCACCAGCAGTGTTAGAGTGTTCCTTTCTCTCCACATCCCCGCCAGCACTTGTTGTTACTTGTCTTTTTGGTGTGGGCCATTCTTACTGGTGTGAGATGGTATCTCATTGTGGTTTTAGTTCTTCTCCCCATTTTTTTTGACTGGGCTTCTTATTTTGTTTTTGTTAAGTTGTGTGAGTTCCTTGTGGATCCTTGTTATTAAACCCTTATCACTTTTGTGGAGGACAAAATTTTTTCCCCATTCTGTTGGGTTTCTTTTTGTTTTGTCTGTTGTCTCTTTTGCTGTACAGAAACACAGAAACTTTTTAGTTTGGTGTAGTCCCAGCTGTTTATGTTTCCCTTCATTTTTTTGCCTTCTGCAGATGGTTCCAGAAATGGATTTCTGAATTGTAATTCATGGAGGGTTTTGCTCAAGTTTTTCTCTATGTACTTTATAGTTTCAGGTCTTACATCCAAGTCTTTTATCCACTTTGAGTTGGTTTTTGTACATGGTGTGAGGGAGTTGTCTTGGTCCAGTTTTCCCAGCACCATTGATTGAAGAGGCTGTCCTTGTTCCACTGTAAGTTTTTCACTCCTTTGTCAAAGATTAGTTGACTACAGATGCTTTCTGATCTCTCCCAGATGAGAAAACTAAGGCTGTGATGTCACTGGGCTGTGGTAGCAAGGTTAGCCTGCAGCAGTGAGAGAACCTGGCTCAGAGACATGTCAGGATATTCCTCAAAAAGCCTTTGCAGAGGCCCAACGGGCTCCTGGTACAGGTTGCACTGGTTGCAGAGGTAGGAACGGGGGTCCCAGCAAGTCTAATTTCCAAAAAACCTCCAAAGGACCAATAAGCCTGTCTTACTTCTCTCCAACCTGCTGAGGACAAGGTCTGGAAAACAATAGGGCTGAAGTGGAATAGTTAGCCTCCTAAGTAGTGGCTGATCAGATCAAGACTGATCTGATCTGGGGCTTTTCTTAGGGCTAGATGGCAAGAGGGGACCTCCTAAGTGTCCTCTGCATCTTATATGGAAGTGCTTGGGGGCAGGTTGGACAATCAATCCAGCTTCCAGAGAATGGTGCAAGAGAGTGACTGGGATAATGTCAGCTGGCTAGCTGACTGCAGAGGGTACCATTTATTTTTATTTTATTTATTATTTTTTTGAGACTAGGTCTCACTATGTTGCCCAGGGTACTGTGGACTCGAGCAATCCCCAGCCTCAGTTTCCCAGGTAGCTGGGATTACAGGCGCCCACCACGGTGCCCGGCTGCTTTATTGAGGCGAGGTCTCGCTATGTTGCCCAGGGTAGTATCGAACGTGTGAACTCAAGCGATCAACAGGTGCGTGCCACCATGCCTGGAGCAGATGAGGATTCAAATAACTCTTGTTCCATAGAAGATTCCCCTGAAAGAATCCTGTACCCTTCACACTAGACCCAAGAGTTATCTTATGGAATTCTACTACTCTTCAGTCTTCCTGCACATAATATACTGGGCGATAGAGCCCTGAAAGTTATTGGAAGACCAGCTGGATGCAGGGAGGGGACTGCTTGAGGTTTCAGGTTCCTACAGTTCTTGGAGTATTGCCCTCTAAAGGTCACTAACCCCCAGGGTTGACATGTGCCATTCTCATAGACTCTTTCTTCCCTTTCTTGAGATAAGGTCAGACTGTTGTCAAGCCAATTCTGCTAGGGGAGCATGTGCTGGTATGTGGGTCACGTTTCCCCCTAACAGACCTTTCCTAAAAGACCTGTCTGAATCCTTGGTGTTAGTTCCTGAGCTTGTCCTACATCAGTCACACTGCTCTCCAACCTCTTCTACCCAATAAATGGGATTGTCAGGTGCCTGGGTCATTATCAAAAACCAATCAGCCACAGAGGGTAGAAATGCCCTGCTCAGGATTTCTTATTATATTCGATTTTCCTAGCATCAGTTCTAAAAGGACTCTGTACCTTCTGTGATGACTACAAAGGCTATCCCCTCAGTATCTTCCTCCTCTTTTCTCTTCTGATTTGGTATCATGAAACGCTATGCTGAAATCAGTTGCCTAGACAACTTTGACGACCACTTGTAGAAGATGGAACTTAGTCTCTGCATTAAAAACTGGAGACTTCACTGTCTCCACTGGGGAACTTCTTTACGGCCAGTGGCTGGGAGTTGGGTTCCCAACACCAGATGCCAGAACTGTAAGGCTCAGAAGCAGCACCATGTGACTGTCATCAGAATGGAGGTGACAGCTAGCATGAATGGGGAGGCATGGAACCCAGTGAACACACGGGTCCGGAGAAAGGGGACAGTCTCCTCCACCATAGGAAGTGCCACGATAAAGGAACCTAGAGAACCACTCCACATACCTGCCCTACAAGAGGCTCCTGAGGTGCCTGGCCTGGCTCTCTGCCTCAGAGTTACTCCTGGGGATCTGATTAGCTTGGTCGAGGAGCGCAGGTCCTCACCCAAGAAAAGGACCTTGTTCCAAAGGTTAAAAAAAATGAGACCAGTGGGCTGAGCATTGATCTACCACTTGCAGTGAGAGAGGAGATGAGGTAACCAGAGTGGGGAAGGGAAGCGTGGGAGCAAGGTGGTGGTATATGGGTGCATCATTGATGGGAAGGCCATACCTAAGGGGAACAATACCTATACAAATATGACCAATATTGTGTGAAAATAAGAAAATTAATTTTTTTTTAATTGGAGACTTCATCTCAGGGCTATGAGGACTTAGATTCTGAAGCTGAAATTGGAGCTTAGCACCTACATGGGAGAGTGGCAGTTAGACCTATGAAGGTCTAATCAGGGAAACAGGATAAACTGGGGAACCTAGTTACTCATGGCACAGACTGGGACTTGCCTTTGGAGGCAGAAGTCCTACGTAATTTCTGGCAGAAGGTGTCAGGATTCAGTCTCTAGAAGGAAAGGCTGGAATTTAGTCTCTGAAGCAGAAAGTAGCAATTAGATTCTGGATCTACTAGTGGGCTCTAGAAGGGGAACTGGGGGAGATAGTAGCTGGCAGCATAAATTGGGAGTTGGTATCTGGTAGGAGAAAGATAAGGCTTAGTGCCTGGATGAAGGGCCTAGTGTTAGTGCCTGTGAGAGACATTGGACTCAGTGTCTGATGGGTTTAAGTTAATCTCCAGAACTGTAAAGGGTCTGAGATTTTACCCTACTTGCCAGATAACAAGCTATCCTGTATCCAGACATGAGATTCCTGGGTCAGGGGTAAAGAACTTTATAGTCATAGAGTGTCAGTATGATGTTTGAGTTGGTTCTCCAGGAAATATGACCTAGATGCATGCTTGTGCACACAATGGAAAGCAACCCTATCGTTTTCCAGACCTTGTTGTATTACAGGGAAGGAAGACTGAATATTGTGGGATTAATTGCTCTTACAATAAGCATTAATAAGTCTGTTTTTTGCCTGGAAGGAAATGCTACTTCATTACTCAAGGGAGCTTGCTGCAAACACAACTCTGAAAATGGCCCGTGAAAAAGGTAGTCAGAGCCTTACATTCTTGACAAGCTCTAAGAAACATGCAAGGCCCCTCAGGGATGGTGGAATATTGCCATCAATGTTAAGTCAGGTTGACACTTGGTATGCTTCATGTTTTGATGAGATGTTCTGATTTGGGGGCTGGATTTAAATCTCAGTTGGAAGGTTGATGAGGTGTTTCAATTTACTCTCTAGCAGATGTCCTTTTAGAAGTTTGGTTGACAAGATGGATATCTGGGTAATTGGTCGGTAAATACTCAGATAGTATAGAAAAGCTTAGTGTTTGCCATGGGGGAGACTTCTACTATCAGTGAAGGGTACTAAAGTTTGGGTTCCACTAGGTTGAATAGACAGGTCCAAGGGTCCTGGAGAGAGCAGGAGAATCAAGCTGGAAACTTGGAATCACCTGAATTTCCAGGAGATCCTCTCCAGAAGTCCTTAGGATACTTGCCACAGGCCCCTGGAGCTTCTCCAGCCATTCTGTCACTCTCCAAGCTACCTTTGAGGAGAAATAGCTTTGTAGTGATTGGGTTAGGAGGCTAGCCTACTGTAGTGTGTGTGTGTGTGTGTGTGTGTGTGTGTGTGTGTGTGTAGAGATGCCATATTTTGGGTTGCAGATTTTCCCTGTTCTATAATAAAGCCCTCATTCCTTCCATAGAATCTTGGAAATTTTTATTTTTATTATTTTTATTTTTTAGACTAGATCTCGCTATTTTGCCAGGGGTAGTCCTGAACCCATGGACTCAAGTGATCCCTAGCCTCAGCCTCCCAGGTACCTTGGACTACAAGCGCATGCCACCACTTCCGACTAGAGCCTTGGAAACTTTTAATGCCTGCCTTGTTGCTCTCTCAACTCCCTTAATTGAGAAATGTGGCTAGGTAAAGACCAAACAGAGATCAGGTAACTAGTAGACTACAGTGAAAGCTGGGGCTGAGCTGGGGCTTCAGCTTTACCATGCTCCTGGTAGATCCCCAGTGAAAAAGTTTTTTTCAGGTTGGGTTTGAGCCTAGGCATTCATAAAGAACTTTATGGAGTTGCTTTTCCCAGTTCCTGACCTGCATGAATTGGATCGTGATTAATGTATCAAAACCTTTGAGAACTGAGCTAATTTCTTTCCCAAGTCCAAGGCCGACCACTAGGTGGCACACACATGTGACATACCCACATGACACTGCAAAGTCTGTGAAAACTGAAATAACAATGGAACCACAGTCACATTAAACAGGATAGAACTTGTGGACTGAACCTAACTATGTAGATTGCCTGCTAAGACAAATATATCAACATTCTTCATACGATTTAGACAAGATCTGGAGCCTCCTGATGTAATATTCAAAGTGTCCAGGATACAATCCAAAACCACTCAGTATACAAAGAATGATGAAATGCTCGGTCTAAATGGGGAAAGACAATCACCAGGTGCCAAAAATGAGATGATGCAGATGTTGAGATTATCTAACAAGTGTTTTAAAACAGCTGTTATAAAAATGATTGAATGAGCAATTGTAAAAATTCTCAAAACAAATATTAAATGAAAGTATTAGAAGACACAGGATTAATCAAATAAAAAGTTTATTTATTTTCACATAGAAATTTTAGAACTGAAAAAGAAAATATCCAAAAAGAAAAAAAAAATCACTGGATGGACTCAGCAGCAGAATAGAAATGACAGAAAAACAGAATCAGTGAAATTAAAGATATATCAGTAGAAGTTATCTATCCTAAACAGAGAGAAAAATATTGAACATTATTTAACAGGACCTCAGAGAGCTGTGTGACAACAAAAAGTCTAATATTCAAGTCATCAGAGATGCAGGAAAGAAGAATGTGAGGCAGAGAAAATATCTGCAGAAGTAATGGTCCAAAATTTCCAAGTTAGGAAAATGACTCATTACCTGTAAGAAAACTGATTT
Organism: Uropsilus gracilis; assembly: GCA_004024945.1. Taxonomy (NCBI): domain Eukaryota; kingdom Metazoa; phylum Chordata; class Mammalia; order Eulipotyphla; family Talpidae; genus Uropsilus; species Uropsilus gracilis. The sequence goes on along the minus strand of PVHY01020377.1, from coordinate 15,403 downwards.
CAATAACTGCATATTCCTCATGGGAAACAACAGAGACCAGATGGAATAGCATAATAGTTTTAAAGTGTTAAAAGGCTGGAGAAAGGAACTATCAACCATGAATTTCATATTCAGTGAAAATAGCCTTTAGGAATGAAGGTGAAATAAAGGTATTATTTTAGGAAGGAAAACTAGGAGAATTCATAGCGAGCATACCTGCTCTAAAAGAGGATATAAGAAGAAAACTTAGACTATCAGAAATGATGGACAGAAATGGTAATATCTTGACAAATGTAATACACTATTCTTCTCTTGTGTTCTCTAAATCATGCTTGATGATTTAAAGGAAAAACTTTAACATGTATGAATTTTCACTGTATATGAATAAAGTATATAGCATGTTTTCTAACATGAATGAGCAGAGGTAAAGGGATCCATTATATGGTGAAAAAGTTTATACATTCCAAGTAAATTGGTAAAATACTGATTTTAAATAGACCATGAAAAATTAAGTACTATAGTTACTATAGTACCTTTGCAGATGGTCTCATGATGTGTTACCAAAACCACGTGTGACCCTTGTTAAAAATGCTCTGCCTTTAAAAAATTGTAAATAAAAGTCTAACCCTGTTAATAACATCATTGTTTTATTTTTTGGTAACTAGGTTGAAATTTCAATTCCAGGATTTTTTTATTGTTTTCAGAAGATTCTCCAGTAGGCAAGGAGGTCTGTCACCTATCCTGCATAGGGATAGGGAGGAATCCCTTTGACCCCCAAGCCAGTTATCTGTTAAAAATAGAAAAGAGAGAAATTATGATAAAAGTTATTTCATAAATATTCCTCAAAAGCATTTTTATGATTCATAATGATATATCTAGTCACCTGTTACCTTTGTTTTATTTTCTGTCATAAAAAGGAATTACTTATAAGGTATTTATAGTTGAACTCAATTAGTCACATAGTTAATCATCCAAGTAGTAATCACTTGGACTTAAGACTGAATTTATTTTAGCATCTTCTCACCTGTAAAAAAAAGGGGTTTGAGCTGGATGTTTTCAGATAAAAAATCTATAATTTTTATCAGTATTTGTTTTGTTGCAAAAAATTAAAACTATGAAAATGTTCTTAGGACACACAAAAACCAACTGATCTTATACATAGGTTTCAAACACTGGTTTTCCAAGACCACTCTATTGATTTATAGAATTTCAAAAAGACATTATTGAAGCAAAAATAAATTTAACTGTTGTACAAAGTAGGCTAGACACATTGTCCTGGACTTGAGATAATGAACATTCTAGAAAATCTAAATAAAATGTCTTTAAATCTAGCATGGTGAGCTTAAATTTTTAAGCAGAATTTTATGTTTTGTAAATATGAAAAGGCATTAATTGCTTAGTTACTTAACCAAAGTTCTCCCACCTCATCCATAAAGTCAAAGAAATAGCCATATCACCTTGAAAATTCCACCAGCTTCAGGCTGCTTCAAAAGGCCCTCAGGAGTCATTCCGTCCCGGGCACAGGTCACGTACATTTCAGAGTAATCTTTCCCACCAAAGCAGCAGGAGGTTGTTTTATCAACAGGCAACTTGATGGTCTGGAGTCTTTTCCCTAGATCACCAAATATTTTATTTAAAGTTTAATTCAAGCAAATTTCCAGCCAGCCCAACAATTTGAGATGCCTTGTTGGAAGTTCAAAGAAAATTGTGGACGTGGGACTTCATGCATATTTAATTGACCTTTCCTGACAATTGATTTTAAGCAAAAAGACTTACCTCCAAACCAGAGTTGTGATTATCAATTTTGGGTTATATCTTTGCCTTTACTATAAAAACCATACAACTGAGATCTTTGAACATATTTCCATTGTTGTTAGTAATGGAACTTCTCCAGCCCCTGAGGTTTGGAGTTTTCTAGACAGGTTTTTGCTGTGGGTTTGGGTTTTTGCTATGGGTCTACCTGTCTCAGGATCAAAACGAATCACTCTTCCTCCATTGTAGCAGGCCACCCAGAGCTTCCCCTCAGCATCAATACACATGCCATCTGGGATTTGTTCTTCTTTCTCCAGCTTGTAAACACTTCTACGGTTGGCTGTGGTTAAATAAAGAGATACATATGTACACACACAACAAAACAACAGGCCACTCAACACTAAACATCAAAACACCTTGTTCTCAAGTGCATTATAATCCCCATCACTTCTGCATCTGCAGAGTCTGGCACATGGGTACCACAGGCATGGATCTGAAGGATTCCTAACTCTAAAATGTGTCCAGAAACATGAGTGGGCACATCTCAACAAGTGATTTGTACCATGTGATTCAGAATGGATTCACTTTCTTTAGTTTGGTCATAGGCACATTTTCTGAGCTTTCAGAGGAGAGAGAAAGGAAAGAATTCTTAGTAAAATAACAACTTTTCTTTTTGTTGTTGACCTGAACTGAAGCCTGAAAGGTTGTTCATTTGTCTCTGAATATGTTCAACTAAAGTAGAAATAAGAAATACCCACCCTGCACTTCACGTTTGCAAGACAGAGGACTAAGAAGTTATCCATGTTATGCCAACAGTGGCCACATTCAGTTAAATTGAGTTTGACTGGCAACATAGTGGAGGGTATGTGATCATTACAGTGTTGAAATGATAACACTGGTTGGCTGTTTGATAACTGAGGACCTTGTTACGTTGGCTGAGGGAGAGTACATCTGCTAGTCATATACCTGGAAAATTCATTATGAATATAATAAAAAAGTACATACAGATCTTTCCTGTCTGTAGGTCATAGTCAAAGGCATCCACACAGTAAGACAAGCTGTCAATGTAGTAGAAGATTTTGTGATCCAGGGACCAATCCAAGCCATTGGAGATATCGACCTGGTCAAAGTACATTTCCACGTGGTGGTCAGGAAAGAGGGAGTACAGGGAGCCTTGGTGTCGCTCCAGAACTGCAGGGGCTGTTTCCTCAGCCATGGTGCCTGGAAAAATGAAAGCACACTGGGTTCAGTCCCCCAGCATCTTGCCCATTGTGCTACATTATGCTTTCTCACCAGGGAACCTTTCTTGTGCTTAAATCATGGAAAGCACTGTATGGTCACAGCCTGGGGCCTATATTTTATTTTATTTTTATTTATATATAAATTTCACAATATTGTAATCCCAGGGATTTACCCCCTCCTCCCCTCCATTCCCCCCCTTTCCCTCCTGCTCAAAGTTGTGTGCTTCAGTTTGATGCTTAGCTTGTTTTGACTTTTCCTCAAGGCTTTAGTTTATTTTTTCACTATATCCCATATATTAGTGAAACCATTTGGTTTCTGTCTTTTTCTTTTTGACTTGTTTCTGCTAATATGATTTCTTCTAAGTACATCCATGTTGTTATAAAATCATCGAATTTGTCATTTTAATTGACGAGTAATATTCCACCGTGTATATATACCACCTTTTTTTCATCCAGTCTTCTGTTTGGGGGCACTTAGGTTGCTTCCATGTCCTTGCAATTATAAATTGTGCTGCAGTAAACATCCGAGCACAGGTGTCCCTTTGTACCCACATTGAGGTCTCCTTTGGGTAGATTCCCAGAAGAGCGATTGCTGGGTCAAATTGTAGTTCCATTTTCATTAACTTTAGGGTCCTCCACACAGCTTTCCATAGTGGTTGAACTAGTTTACATTCCCACCAGCAGTGTAGTAGTGTTCCTTTCTCTCCACATCCTCGCCAGCAATTCTTGTTGCTGGGGCCTATATTTTATTTTATTTTTTTAATTTTATTTTTGGATATTTTACAATATATGATTGTATAATTGTTGATCCCCATGGGAATACTCCTCCCACACCACATCTCCCCTGATCACTTTGCCTCCTTTCTTTTTGTTGTTTGTCCATGTTTAGCCTTTTAGTCTTTTTTCTCTTTTTTTTCTGGATCCATTTCCTCATCCTTGGTGAGGGTGCGATTTCCCAGGACTTGGTAGAGTGTGCTCTTTATCATTCCTGTACTGCTTTTGGAGCACCTTTGGCTTGTATGATTGTTTTTTGTTTCTTGATGGATCTCATCTCCGCAGTTTGTGCAACATTTTGTTGCTCCTTCAGTCATGCTTCAGGTCCTTAGCTTTGGGGGGCATGACTCCTCCGTATGTTTTGGAAGAGCAGATCCTCGAAGGGACAGCCCTCAGCTGATGGTAGGTCTCCTCCCTTGGGGCTTTGCTGTGGGGCCACTGCCGTTCGGCAAGCCTCTTTTTTTTTTTTTTTTTTTTTTTTG
>PVHY01020377.1:0-11075 GCA_004024945.1 Uropsilus gracilis | reverse complement strand
GGACTAGGTCTCACTGTGTTGCCCCGAGCGGGACTCGAACCGCGATCCCTAGCCCCAGCCGCTTCATAGGCTGAAGCTTATAGGCACGAGCCACCGTGCCCTGTTTTCAGCGGTATCTTCCCTCTAAGCAAAGAGGGTGTGCAGTGCCCTTATTGACAGCTTCTCTGTGCCAGGTTTCTGTTCACAGCTCCTCAGTGGCATTGTAGGCGTCATATTTTGTTTGTTCTCCCAGTTCAGTGCTGTGTGGTGCTCGCCTTGCTCCCCTTGAGTCCTGCCCAGGTGGCACATTTTAAGGGACTTTCCACCAGTACCTCACTCGTTTGGTTTCTGTGGATGAATAATTGTCTTAATATATTAGTCCTGATTAGGGTTCTCATGTTGAAGGCAAACCCAGAGGAGACTGTGGCAGACGTGCCCCCCCAACCCCGCCCCGCGGTTCTCCCCCCCCACGCCCCCACAACATGCCCTGCTTCTTCACAGGGCTCAGATCGGCCTCTCCCCGGGCTGACCCCAGCCCCACCCCACCTGACCTCGAAAGGCAAGTGGAGCTGGTGCGTGCGGGACGCGGCGACCGCGTCATCCTGGCATGGCCGCAGAGGGCGTGGGTGCCAGTGCCCACGCGAAACCCGTCTGGGGCCTATATTTTAAATAAAGACAAATGCCTTCTTTTTACTGTGAGATGAAAACTACCCAGAGAGGTTCTGGTTCCGGATAAGGAGTATATCTGCACCAATCTCTTTATCTGTCACTGAGCACAACTATAAAACCTAGATGAAAGCAGGGCATAGCCATTCAAGGACTCTGACAAGTGAATGTCACTAGGCAGCTTAGGGAAGAGTATCAGAATGAGGTACCATCCAGTTGCTGGTAACTTCTTCATTTTATCCTCTGGTATGTACTGGCCTGACCTCAATAGAGCCTGAGACCTGGAAGGGAGCACTACAGTGCAGACAGAAATCCAAGAGAAATGTTTGAGATCTGGCTTAATGGGAAGAAGGAAAATTCCGGAAGCTCGAGAGTGGAGGAACTCCCTTGGCTATTTCTACTTCCCTTTCTCCATTCTCTTATGCTTCAGTCTCCAAGCAATTCTGCAGCAAGGGTGGCAACAACACAGAGTGACTGGCAACCAGAAACAACTCAGAACTTGGAGGGAAGGGGATTCTCCCTCTCCCCATTCAGTGAAGCTGTAGGGACAAAAGGTCAGAGCCAAATACTTGCTTTTATGTTCTCTCTCTGTCCTACTCCTGTTTGGCCCCAGAGGCAGCACTAACACAGAAGCAGGTGTTTTACAGTTGGAGGAAAGAAAAGGAGAGCTCTAGGAAATGGGAAAGTGGAAGAAGGATGTTACTGTAAGAATGGTCATAACCTCCTGGGCTCATCCTCTATTGTACATGCATGAATACGGCTTAATTTGCATGGTGAAGACTTGGAGGATGGAGTTAAGGGATAGCAGTCCAAGGTCTCCGACTGACCACCGAGTGGCAAACATGTGGCTGGAGCCTAATTGTACCCAACAAAAAGTAGGTGAGAACTTGTACAACCTAAATCTAAAGGTTGTTACATAAAACAAATACATCCACATTCACCATAGAATTTTTCTCATAACATAATTGCTGAAGTGTCTGATACAATATAAACTTATTTGACAACACAAAGAAGCATGAAAATCTCAGCTTGTCTAGGAAAAGAATCAACAGAAGCAGAAGATGAGATGATGCAGATGTTGGGAATGTTTGACTAAAGCAGCTCTTATAATAATACTGAAATGGGAAATATATGAATGGTTTTGTTTTTATTTTTATTTTTTTTGAGGCTAGGTCTTGTTATGCTGCCCAGGGAACCGCAGACTCTAGTTGCCTGGTGTAACCTGGACTCAAGCAATCCCCAGCTTCAGCCTCCCAGGTAGCTGGGTATATGTGCTGCCGAAGCGAGCACTTCACAGGTAGCTGGGATTACAGGTGTGCACCACCACACCCAGCTATTTTTTTTAGACTAGGTCTCTCTATGTTGCCCCGAGTGGGTCTCAAACCCACGAACTCAAGCGATTCCCAGTCTCAGCCTCCCGTCCTAGGCTGGAATTAAAGCTGTGCGCCACCATAGACGGCGTATGAATGGTTTTGAAACAAAACTCAAAATAGGAAATATCAACAGAGAAGGAAATGGCATAAGGGAATGACCAAATGAAAATTTTAGAACTTGACGATAAATAATTGAAATAAAAAACTCACTGAATGGACTTGAGTAGAGCAGAGATGACAGAGGAGTTAGTGTACCCGAAGATAGACCAATAAAAATGATCTGATATGAGAAAATAAAGGTTGAAGAAAAACAAATCAAACTTTAGGGACAACAACAAGAGAGTGTAGGAATCTACATATCCCTGGATTCTTAGAAAAGAGGAGAAAGAGTACAGGATCAAAAAGATATTTGAAAAAATAATGGCCCAACCATTTCCAAGTTTGGTGAAAAGCATGAGTCTATAGATCCAAGGCGTTGAACTAAACCCAAAGAAATCTACAACCCCTTACATCACAACCAACTTTCTGAAAACTAGTCCAATAGGAAGTCTCAAGTTACAATGAAAGGAAAACAGCACATTACACATAGGTGACTAATGACCTCAGTGAGTCTGGGTTTTTCATGAGGATCTGTGGAAGGTTAGAAGAAAGTAACTTATTTTTAATTTATCGAAGGGAAAATGGTGTTAAACTTAGAATTCTACATTAAGTGAAAATATCTCACAAGAATGAAGTCAAAATAAAGACATCCTCACATGAAGCAAAATGAAAAGAGTAAGTAGCCAGCAGAACAAAAATTTCTTTTTGTTCTAAAAGAATTGCTAAAGAAACTTCTTCAGACAGAAGGGGGAGGATTCCAAAGGAGGTATGGAACATCAGGAATGAAGGAAGTACAAGAGGAACAGTAAATATAATAGAGTATTCTTTTCCCCTTTAGTTCTTTAAAACAATTGCTGATGGTTGAAAGCAAAATTTACATTTTCTAATGAAGTTCTTAATGTATACACATAGAAAATAGCATAAAGAAGATTTCAACTGAAGATTCCAACTGAACTGGTGAAATATTAGTTCTAGAAAGACTGGAAAGTTAACTATATATTTTGCATATATATAGTTCCTTCAGCATTCCTTTACAAACTATAGAGAGTTCGCTATAAGCCGCAAGAAATATATTTCATTTCTAAAAAATGTTCAAATAACCCAAAAAAAGGCAGGAAAGGAGAAAGAGAAGAATAAGAACTACAGAGAGAAAGAGGATAAAACACATAATAAAACAGTAGATCTAAGTCAAAGCATATCAATATTGACATTAAATGTAAATAAGCACAGGAAGATACAGATCTTTTAAAAAAGTCCAATTATATGTTGCCTACAAGAAACTCACTAAAAATATGATGATATAGGTAACTTAATAGTAAAACAATGGAGAAAGGTAAACTATGTAAATACTAATCAAAGGAAAACTAGAGAGGTTATGCTACTATCAGACAAAATATACTTAGAACAAAGAAAACTACCAGAGATAAGGAGTACTACATATTGGTTGATTTGCTACGAAGACATTCTGATCCTAAATGTATATGTGCTTTAAAAACAGAGTTTCAAAATACATAAAGCAAACGTTAGGACTGAAAGGAGAACTAAACAGATCCAAGGTTAGAGTTGGAGATTGACGTCAGCCTCCCTCTGTGAATAGCAGACACAAGTAGATAGAAAATTAGCACAGAGCTAGAAGAAACTCACACTATCAACCAGTGGGATCTAAGTGACATTTATACACTCCATCCAGCAGCAGCAGAATACACATTTTTTTCTAAGTAAACATGGACTATTCACTTAGACTTGAGGAATGTGTCTCAGAGGACAGAGCAGAATCTGACCGTAATGAAATAGAAAATCTCACTTACTCTACGATGCTCCTTCTGAAAGAAGAGCAAGATGGAGGAAAATAGACTTAAAATTGGGAAACCTGAATAGCTAGTAAGACAGGGTAAATCTTTCCTCAAGAAGTATGCTGCCGGGCACGGTGGCTCGTACCTGTAAGCTTCAGCCTATGAAGCGGCCGAGGCTAGGGATCGTAGTTCGAGTCCTGCCTGGGGTCTGTAATGAGACCTAGTTCCAAAAAATAGCTGGGCATGGTGGCATGCACCTGTAATCCCAGCTACTTAGGAAGCTGAGGCTGGGGATTGCTTGAGTCTGTGGTACTCTGGGCAACGAGAGCCTGCAGTTCCACAGGCAAAAATAGCGAGACCTAGTCTCAAAAAAAAAAAAAAAAAAAAAAGGAGAAGGATGCTCATGAAGCTGGTTTCCAGTCATAGGGCAGTTGGGTGTGTTACATCAATGTTCCTCCCCACCGTCAGGCTGGAACCAAGGGGCTAGAGAGCCCTGCATCTTTGACCAGTTCCCTTGGGGGCCAGTCCAACTATACTCCTGGAGGCTCCCACTTGCAGACCCCACTGGAATGGGGGGGGGTGTTGGGTGCATGGGCCATTGTGGGGGGAGGGAATAGGGTTTGGGGAAGGGAGGTCATTATCACCCCCTCTGGATTGTTCCAATACCAGTCAATCCTCACCAGGAACAACAAAATCACTAATTCAGCGGCAGATGCACATAAAGATGGAGGTGAGGAGAAAGAACTAAGGCCCAGGACAAACAGACATGTCAGATCCAGGGGACGCAGGGTTGTGAGACCAACTATAGTGACAAACTGTCTCGGATAAACACCCACGAGATTCCCGCAGATGAGAATGGAATTTCTGGTTCAGAGATGCCATCAGTGTGAGCCGGGCACCCTCCCATTTCACGGGGAGCGGAAAGGCACAGAGACGGGGCAGCGGCCCCACAACAAGCCTGACCAACCATCTGCCAGTGCCTATCCCGATCAAGAACTTTATATGTGGCCATCGGCTGGGAGAAACACTCCCCATACCAGAGACTGAACTATAGAGCAAAGAAGCAGCAAAATGTGACAGAAACTGGGTCAGAGAAGATGACCAGTAGAAAGGAGGAGGTGCTGAAAGGATACAAGCATGCATGAACTGGTTATCCGTAACAAAGATCCATCTGGAAAACTAAGCACAGGCCACGGTGTCCCAGGAAAACGCGTCTACACTGGCAAAAGGACATAGCTCCAGGAAAGAAAAGGAAGAATCCAATAGACTAAAAGTTGACTAATAACTGGCAGTGGAAGAAATGAAGTGACCAGGGGGGGGGGCAGGGGGGAGGGAAGAGGAGAGGAACACCTACAGGGCAAGGAAAAAAAGAAATGTAAACAAATCTTGTATAATTAAAAAAGATTCCTCCCCACCATCTGCCTCACAGAAAGATATGCCTGGAAAGTGAAGTGACTCTCTGCTGCTTGGAAAGGGCTATCCCTTAGTGGGAAAGAACAAGTAGAGGCCATTAACTAGTTATGTCATTAACTAGTTATGAGCACAGACATGTGAGATCTTGGGTGCGGTGACACCTTCAGGGTACTGCTTACTGCTCCATCTAGATAATCAGATAACCCACCCTTTTCTGGGCCAGTGACACCTCTCAGAGACTGTTGGAAGCCAGGAACTCTTTCTAGAAAATGGTTCACAAGTGTTTCTGCTTCTGCAGATGCACACAGCCAGGATGTAAATTCACAATGATGCCTACAATTGAAGGGATCTCCTGAGGGAAGAGGTTAAGAACCGGGGACCTAAAGCCAAATTCTCATGCCTCTGAGGACATCTTTAGTTGTTCTCACAAAGTGCCACAAAAATTGTAAACTTCTAACCATAAGGAAAAAAGAAGATCGATTTCCATAGGAGGCAAAGTAATTAATAATATTTTTTTATTCTGCAGAAATTACTAGCAGCAGGGCTCCCAATGGATGCACATCCTTAGTCTTTCAGCCCATCTGGACTATCTGTGGTTGTGTCAAGTTTAAGAAGATGGGAAATGGTCCACAGCCAGCTGTTTATACCTTACCTGCCTTCCATGTTGAATGTGGATGGAGCCAGGACAGCCAAAGCCAATCAGTCATACGAGGAAGCATTGTGAGGGGGTGGGGGGCAGTGAAAGCAGCTAGGATTTAGAGTCAACTATGAATTGTTTATGATGGGAGATAAGTAAGAAGTAGATATGAAATGCATTATATCAATGACAATTGTTATTAATCATTGCCACCACATATTCCCACTTAGTATTTCTGACATTTCTTCAATTTCCATTGGAAATTGGAAATTTAGCTTCTGTCATTTTTTGCTTGAGTAAATGGAGAATGAATAAAACGAAACATTGTACTGCTAAAAAAAAAGTAATGCATTCTATAATTTCAAAGTGTGGTTAAAATTCATTTAAAGCTGTGTATAAGTCATTCTACAGGTATCACAGTAAAGATCGACTCCAGCAAGAATCGTCAACAAATGTAAAACCTCAGGGAGAATTTTCAATAGGGACCATGGTATTTGTTTGGGCTTAAAGTATCTCCCTATGTTATAATCAGCCTCCAATATGGCCTCAATGGTTCCTGCTTCCTGATACTCTTTCCCCTCTACAATCCCCTCCATCATTCCGCATGTGGCAAAAGTGAGGCCATATCACTTTCAAGATTGGTACTAATAAGACTACAGTTTCCATCCTGTGTTCTCTGTCTGTTTGATCACTAGTTTGAGGAAGCCACGTCCCTAGCAGCCCAATGGAGAGCCCACTTGCTAAGGAACTGAAGCTTCCTGCCATCTCCCATGTGAGTGAGCTTGGAAGGAGTGTCTCCAGGCCCTTCCCAGGCTGTGTAGCACTGGTGGATGAATTGACTGCAACTTCATGACAGCCTTGAACTAGAACTATTCTCCTAAGCCACACCCATATTCTTAACCTCAGCGGTTAATTGATGTTTACTATTTATCTTTTACTTAAGCCATGGATTTTTATACATATATACACAAACACATACATATGTGTATATATACATTCATCCATATTGATCTAAACACATCAGATCATTTAAATTGGAGGACCATTCGTCATTTCCAATGAATGGTTTCTGAATTGCAAAAAAAACATTAAGACTTTTCAAAACCTCATTAAATCATTTACTCAGTAACAACACTCAGTGGATAAATAGGAACACACTGCTCATATTCATTTTCCATTAAGCCTGAATAAGCAGTTTTACTAAACAACACTTTCTAAATGTAAGATTTCCAGTGGCCTTGGAGAATAGTATTTCAATTCCGGTTTATTATTTTAACTCATTAAATTTAAGAGTAATTTCTTACATTGCAATAGATAACTATGTAAACATTAAAATTCCTTAAGTTGATAACTACAGAGAGGTCATGTAAGAATATCTTATTTTTCTTGGGATATTCACAATGAAGTATGTTAGTGGTAAAGGCACGTGATATGTGCAACTTACTTTCAAATAATTCTGGAGGAATACATGGAGAGAGCAAGAGAGCAAGTGAGTGTAAATGAAACAAAATGTTGACAACAGGTGAATCTAGTAAAGGACATACAGGTGTAATTTGTACTATTCTCACTTCTTTCTGTGAAGTTGGGATTATTTCTAACTTAAACAACAATAGCAATGACAAAACCTCCAGTTTAAAATCTCAGTTAAACCACAAAAGTGATAAATTTTAGTCTGTGCTGAAGACAAATTTAAAAGTCAGGTCTATGAAGTTTTCCTCAGGGGCTTTTTTTTTTTTTTGAATGGAGGATAAGTTGCTCAAGTAATAATAAAAGTGTCCACAACCATTTGTGAATAAAACATTTACCACTAAGGCAGTAAGACTTTTATAAATCATGTTCTGATGTTCTCCAAAACTCAGTAAGTAGGCACTAAACATAAGCCATACCAGCAAAGTATCTCCCAGCAGGATCCACCTTCCCGTCGTTGAATCGATTGTTTTTCTTGTCTTTATCTACTGTGGCCAGGACAACCGCTGACTGATCTTCCCAATTCAAAGCACAGAACTTTGTTCCAACAGTGGCGACATAGCCTCCCGACTGGCGAAGGGCCACAGAACTGACCGGGGCATCTGCAGAGGCAAATGCAGCCTTCAGAACACAGCAAGCCACCCAGCGTCTGAGAAACATGTAGGCCATCCTGCCTCCTGGCACCTCCTGGTTCCAGTACTTTGTCAATGGGAGCCCTTTTCTTCCTTCTGTAGAAATGGGAAGCTACATAATCAGGCACATTGCCGGAGCATGAACTGTATGCTGTTCTGCGCAGCAGGTGAAGAAAAGCCAATTCTTCTAAAAGTTCCCACTCCCGAGGAGGAGACAAAAGTCAGACCACAGTAGCCCTATACATTAGGGGCAGGCATCACATCAAGTTCAGAGGCAGGGTTCCAAATGGAGGGGGGCACTAGCCTCATGTCACACAACAAGCAAAGTTCCATTTGTCTGATCTCCAGGAAATTCAGAGACAAACTATTTAGTCCCAGCAACTAGGTTTTCTGATATCTCTCTCCCCCTCCAATATGGGGCTTATATTGAACCAGGTCTCAATTATATATGAACTAAATAGAAAACTGCTTCTTAATCCTTTTTGGAAGTCAGCATGATAAAAATAATAAATACGTAGCTAAGAGCAGAGATGCAGTGATAAAACAATCACATGTCTTCATCATGTCACTATATTTTGTATTTTTAAATTTCCGGGTTTTGGGACTTAATATTTTTCCATGTATAAAGGAATATTTTTTTTAATGGCGAGATTGACTACCACAGTGAGCAACACATGTATCAGAGTTTACTTTGAAAACACCTCTTAAGACCCCTCAGTGCAAGGTCCTGGGTGCTCTAGGAGCAAGCAGCTCTCAGCTAAGAGCCCAGCTCCAATCCCCAATAGGGGGCCCCAGGGGATGTGTGAAACACTAACAGGAGGTCCCATGTCATCAGAGATGCCAAGCTGTGGCCTGAGACTTCCTGAACTTTCTAAGCTACTGCCACCAAGCCCTTTCCAGGGTTTAGGGTGTGGCTTGCAGGTTAGCAGCAGGGATATAGTCCTGGCACTGTGTCCTATTGAAGGATGATGATCAAATGAAGCACGATAACCTAAAATCTGCTGAAGCACAGTGACCTAAAAAATGCATTTATCTAATGGTCTAGATAAGCAAGCCATGACTGACTGACTCAGTTTACTGTTATGCAGCCCAGTTTCTCATTGAATCTTCCTCATTCTATCGTCCATCATGTCAGGCCTTGTACTACCAATGATTGCCCACCAGGAACATGAGAGCATGTGAAGGGAATATAAACCTTTGCTTCCTAGCAGGGGTGCTCAGCCTTGCAATGGGAATCTGTTGGGTCAGTACAGGTACTAATAAACCTGCTTCTTGCCAGCCCCGGCGCTCTTGTTCCCTGAGTGCCAGTTTTCACTACTTGCATGCTAGGACGGACAGACCAGAGAAGGCCAGGGATCCATCCCCTCCTTCGGGCCTCAGCAGTCACAGTCACTTTGCTCCAGTCAGTCATATCCCTGAATGAATTAAAAGGCTGATCCTTCTCATTAAGAAAAAAGAAAACGTTTGAAGTCCCCAGTTCTGAGCTGAGAGCATTTCAAGAGCACAGGAATTTCTCTCTTCCCACAGACACAATAATGAAAACAAGAAATTTCTTTATGCTAATCAAGCCTCGGGCCATAAGAGGTGACAAACCCTTCCTCTGGAAGTCACATGGCCAAAGTAGAACCACAAGTAGAACCACACTCAAACACAATTCATCCTGAATCCTGTTTTATACAGTGAGTAGATTGTACTGAGTGACAGTGCTGACCGCCACTTTATTAAGCCTAAAATCTCTTCCTCACGTTCACAGAAGGGATATACCTGTTGTTAAAAAACAAAGCAAAACAAAAGAAAAAAACTACAATAAGGCCTTAGCCTGATCCCAGGGGGATCACCTCTACTGTGCCACAAACTGGGATTTTTTTTAAATTAAAAAATTTTCCTTACATTGTTGTTCATTTTTGTACAGTAATTGGTTTCTTTCTTCAGGCCTATTTCTCATAGTTTGCCCCTACCATATCACCTGTGTGGGTCTCTTTCATCGCTGGTATCTGAAGGTGTTAAGGCCCTACAGAAACTACTGACCTTCCAGAATTTACTCCTAAGTCTAAGGAGGACACGGGAGCACATACAAAGAGCACAGCAATTTGTAACTTCTAAGGCATATTTGGTATGCTTTACCAAGCATACCAAAGGGGTGGGGGCCGGGCATGGTGGCTTGCGCCTGTAAGCTTCAGCCTATGAAGTGGCAGGGGCTAGGGATCCCGGTTCGAGTCCCGCTCGGGGCAACACAGTGAGACCTAGTCCCAAAAAATAGCTGGGCGTGATGGCACACGCCTGTCATCCCAGCTACCTGGGAAGCTGAGGCTGGGGATGGCTCGAGTCTGTTGTACCCCAGGCAACGTGAGCCTGAGGTTCCACGGGCAAAAATAGCGAGACCTAGTCTCAAAAAAAAAAAAAAAAGAAGAGGTGGGGGTTGACAAAGCCGGGATGATCGCCCCTCCCCAGGGAAGAGCTGGTTGTCTGGGCCAACCCCAGCTGGGCTTCAAGTCTTACCCAGGATCACTTGCTTCACTTGCTTGCTGAGGGAATCCCACCGGCAAACCTTTTTTGCAGGAATATCTACGAAGAGCAGAGAGTTGGTTGCTTCCTCCCACACAGGGGACTCTCCGCAGTGGCAGTTCTCCCGCAAAATACACTCAATCTTAATGGAAGACATTGTCATAGGGGAAATCTACTGCAGGTGACAGAGATAAAACGAAATGTAATCACATGGAGCAAATTCAGCAAAACAGCTGCCTTAAGACCCTGGTAAAGTCCCAATGGGGATTGAGGTTTTGTTTTGTTTTTAATTAGGACTGGAAAGGCTGAACACACTCTCCCGGAATCAGAACAAGATAGGCAACACGGCAGGAGGAGACATGTATGAAGAAGAAGAAAGTGCTGATAGGCAAGAACATGAGACACCTTCAGTCAACTTACCAGTGTTTTTTTTTTTTTTCAAGCTGTCCACACA
The DNA here is from genome assembly GCA_004024945.1 of Uropsilus gracilis. Taxonomy (NCBI): domain Eukaryota; kingdom Metazoa; phylum Chordata; class Mammalia; order Eulipotyphla; family Talpidae; genus Uropsilus; species Uropsilus gracilis. The sequence goes on along the minus strand of PVHY01020377.1, from coordinate 57 downwards.
CACATACACAGAGAGAAGGGGGGGGAGAGGGGGGAGACAGAAGGAGGGAGAGAGGGG
>PVHY01020376.1:0-25661 GCA_004024945.1 Uropsilus gracilis | reverse complement strand
TATATTAGTGAAACCATTTGGTTTCTGCCTTTTTCTTTATGGCTTGTTTCTGCTAATATGATTTCTTCTAAATACATCCATGTTGTTATGAAATCGTTGAATTTGTCATTTTTAATTGATGAGTAATATTCCATCATGTATATATACCACATTTTTTTCACCCAGTCATCCATTTTGGGGCATTTAGGTTGTTTCCATGACCTTGCAATTATAAATTGTGCTGCAGTAAACATCCAGGCACAGGTATCTCTTTGTACCCACACTGCACAGCAAAAGAGACAACAGAAAAAACTTATTAATTTTTCATTCATAGGAAATGACATTGCCCTTGTACTCAAACAACAGTCACAAAATGTCACTAAAATTGTGAAATGGAAGAGGTATCATACATAACTTAGCCCAAGTCTTCACACTTTTTAGCAGACTGCAAGGTCTCTGAAACCAGTGGTCCTATTACACTGGCCTTCACTACACTGCATTCCTGATGCTTCACCGAAGGATCAATGCCAGACACGTGCTCACCCTGCTGCCTCAGCCTTCACCCACTGGCAGTGGGATTCCCAAAAGAGCTATAGAAAGCAATAGAGGTATTAATGAAATAAGAATCTGTGAATAATTTGGTAATTAACATTGCTTATATTTGCATTTATTTGCATAACTAATGCTTCATAGCTTATGAAATGCTTCCACATCCATTTTCTAACAATCCTCACAATGATCCTGGGAGGCACACAAAGTCAGTGTTACCGAAATTCATAGCCAAGCTTCTGTGACTCACCGAAAAACAGGATTAGGAAGTGATAACACTGGAAATAATACATTCCTGTCATCCTGTGTGGAGCTTTTCCCCTGTTGATTTTTCCTTGTAGTTAAGGTGAATAAGTGAACATTGTCATTGGAAACTAATCATTTATAGCTACAGGCTGGAAGTCAGGTCTTTTAAATTTTTTGAGCTTCATTTTCCTCATTTAAAAGATATAACAGTTATTCTTGACCTGTCTCCCTCAACATGAATCATACTTATACAAATAGTTACTTATCATATTAATGTATATTAATATAGTTTAACATGTGTATAATAATTTGATGAAATTATTTGATTTACTCCCTACTTCCTGGGTCACTCTCCTCTGGACTCCTACTTCCCATCATTGAAGATATTGAGTTACTTTGTCCAGAAGACAACTAACATGAGTGATTCCTTAATGATGGATAGATGTATATGGATTAATTTCTTAGTTTAATAAGACCACACACCTGATGGGTATCAGGGAAAGAATTTGCCTTGGTCTACATTCTGAGGGGCATTTCTCCTTGACAGCTGAGGGTACTGATCACAGTTTATCTGCATGCTTATAATGGTCTATGAAATTGGTAGCATATGTTCAGTTTCATATGGGAAAGGAGAAACTCAGGAAAATTAGGTGTTTACCCAAAGGCACCACATATATGGAAGATTCAAGAATGGAACTTGTGTCTATCTCCACAGCTGTCATCATTACACTACAGCAGTCTGGCACAGAAATATCATCTTAAGTAGCAAACAAATCTTGTTTTTCTAGCACTCTCAGCTTCATGGTTTAATAATTCTGTGGTTAAAAAACACCAGCATCCAGTAAAGGATGGGAGTGCGGAAAGAAAAAAAAATCCATTTAATTCAACAAGTTTTACTATCCATACCCTTCCTTCCGCTCACACACAGAAACTAGGTAGAATCCAAGTGCTTATGAAGATATCACAAATGTACACTGTTGGATTTCTGAGGCTCTGTGGTTGCCAAGGAAACAATTATCTTTGCTTACTTCTAGGGCAGCGTCTTGAAGAGTGAGACATGACTCAGAGATACTAGGAACTAAAGTCTTTACAGAAAAACTGGTTGTGTGAGCAGGCAGACATCACTGCTTACCACTCACATCTGAGTCTCCCCAAATCCATCTCCATATTCCTGTTGTTCTGACTGCACTAATGCTGGAGGGGAGACCCTTCTAACTATAGTTCAGTTTGCAGAGAACCAAGGGTTCCAAGCAAGTTTTGTTGCTTTAGAAATCTTCTGCCATCTTTGTGATAGATACCAGTTCTAACATGAACAGGGCACCTTAGAGGATAAACAGGACTTCAGACCTATGCTTGGAGCCTGTTCTTTAGGTCCACCTTAAACCTTACTCCATGGTGGTCTCTTTTGTTGTGAGCCTTTTACTCCATTTCTTTGTATGTCCCTGTCTCCTTCCTATGCTGACCTATGACATCCATTCCACTTCTACAAGTCTCTGTCATACCTTACCCTGGAATGGGAAACCCTGAAGGACTCTGCAAGCCAACAATCTCACAAGGGACTGTTTTCCCAACCATGCTTTAATACCAGATCTCAGAAAGAGCTCTCTTCTGGTTCAATTTTTAAAAATTCCTGCCCTGTCCCCAGGAGCCAAGATCCTAGTGATATAGACCAGTCAGCTCATACGACTTCAACAGTCACTAATCCAACTCTGGACCTGATGATAATCCTCTCAGTAAGTGGACAGCTAGTCCTTGCTGGGCATCCCTCCCCAAGGTCCTCCTTCTCCTTCAGTGCTGGATAGTGCTTAATGTCAGTTGTCTCCTCGTTGATCTTGGTCCTGTCTTTCAGATAGCATGGAGCTAGGTCCCCTTCTGTGGCCCAAGGAGTTTCTTCAGAGAGGTGCAGGCCACTCTTGCACTCCCTGTTTCAAGTTCCCAGAACCACCCTAATCACCCAGTTCTATAGCCTTTCCTTATTCCCATCAGAAATCTCAGGGGATTCTCTGCTCTCTCACTTACTTTGGCTACTTGAAGGGAAGAATCACAGAACACTCACAGGCCAGTGCTGGTAAAATCAGGTCAAAAGGGGCAGAAGCCACCAACCAACAGGTCACTTCTAAATGTGGCTTCTGCCAGTCATGTTCCCTCAATTTTGTACCACCTCTAGCTCACTCTTCTAGGGGGCTTCCCCTGGCCAAGCCACAGGGGCCTGTTCTCTCAGTCTACCATTCTTGTCTACCTCTTCTACTCCTCTCTACTCATCCCTCCTTTTTACTTGCCCTCTCTTCCCACTTCCCATTTTCTCTCTAGGTTCTTTCAGACTCCGCCCACCAGGGCATTTTGGTGCCTATACAGTTTTTAACTGCGTCATTACCTTGTATCATTGGAACTTCTATCCCATTCTTCCCAAAGTTTATGCAAAAATCCTCAAGGACATCTTGGCACAGGATCTGGAGTTCCCGCTTGTGTGTCAGGCTTCCTTGTCCCTCTTTTGCCTCAGTTCGGGTTCTTACTATCTCAGAACTCTCTGCCTTTTCCATGGCCATATTTCTGCTTTCCAATAAGCAGGCCCTCTCCACTTCCCCTGTTAAAGTAACAGTCATGGGGCACGCATAGGTCTTTCCTTCTTCACTAGGATTTGCTGTATTAAATCTCCCAAGTCTTCCATCAAACACTCACTGGTGAAAATTGCCTTGGGAGAGAGAGGCTATTCTCTTCTCAATTAAAAGAGTAGCCTATTCAAAGCTGTTACTTGAAACTAAGCCAACTAGCCCAAACACCATTGTCTGCTCCACAGTGGTCAATGAAACTGAGCCTTGCAGGTGATAACATGATGGGAGAACTTTGGGGTAGACAATGATGTGTATATATACACATACATATATACATATATGTGTGCATGCACACATGTGTATACATGTGTGTATAGATGTATACATATATGTATATATGTGAAATCAATTTAAAAAATTAAAATTTTTAAAAAGGAAACTGAACCTTGCCCATGCCAGCCCAACTGAGAATAAATGTGTCTGAGCTCTCCCTTCACTTTACTCCTCTCTCATCTCAGAACTAGTACTCATCTCCCTGACTCCCAGCATCCAGAATCTGCCCCATACTACTCACTCTTGGAACAAAGTCCAGACTTGCCTTTCTTCACTGCTCTTGGCAGTTTCTCTCTAACAAAGCATGTGCTTCCACACACCACCTTCCCCATGAGGTTAGCTCCTGCCTAGTAGCCTGCACAGTTCAATGTGTACTGCAGGAAATCTTTGAGAACACCATTAGATATATTACATTCATCATTCATCTCACCTAGCATGGGGATCACATGTGACTGCTCTGACATGTGATCATGTTGGCATCTCTTAGCCAACAGGACACTGAGTTTCCAGATGTCATGCCAGGTGAATGCTCCTGTCTGTTTCCAGACAGGTAGATTGGCTCCTGGAATCAAACACCATGCACCCCTTGTTCAGCCAAGATCACTAAATCCCTTCATGGTCAGCCCCAAAGCAGCCTGGATGGGAGGCTGCCACTGACTGCCCAGCACAAGGGCCAGAATTGATAAGCATGTGATGAAACTGCAGCCAAGCCAAGGTAAAGTCATTCCACACACTGCATAAATCAGCTCTGCCTAATGACACCCGGACCAGAAATTCTCCTTTCAATTTTCAGAGGTAAGAATAATCATCTGACAATAAAAAGAAATCATAGCATTTTAAATAGCATTTCAATAGTGGTTTATGCATCCATCATGCAGAAGACTGATTAGATACAGGCAAGGTTTGATGGAATTAAAACCTAATCATAAACTCCTATTCCACTACATTCAACTCAAAACCCAGATGCAAAAAAAAAAAAAGAGTCTGTTGAAGGACAAAATGACAGAGAGCCTTAATGTCTCAAATAGAGTTTTATCCTTAGAAATGTGTGCTGTTGCAATTTTTAGTACCCACCAGAATGTTGGTTTGTCAAAAACAATAGATAGATGACGATGATGATGAAGATAGATAGATACATAGATACATAGATAGAGAGATGAGAGATAGAGATAGATGATAGATAGATAGATAGATAGATAGATAGATAGATAGATAGATAGATAGATAGATAGATAGATAGATAGATAGATAGATAGATAGATAGATAGATAGACAGACAGAGAGAGATAGATGATAGAGATAAGATAGAGATAAGACAGAGATAGAGATCGAGAGATGATAGAGATTAGATAGATGGAGATTAGATAGATGGAGATTAGATAGATAGATGATAGATAGATAGATAGATAGATAGATAGATAGATAGATAGATAGATAGATAGATAGATAGATAGATAGATAGATAGACAGAGAGATGAAAATTAGATTAGATAGATAGATTAGATTGATCGATCGATCTATAGATAGATCAATAGATAGATGAAGATTAGATTGATAGAGGGAGATTAGATGGACAGATATTAGATATATAGATGGTTGATAGATGATTTATTGATATTAGAGAGATGATTTTAATCTTTGTAACAATCTAATATTTTACCCCATTTTTCAGATGAGTAGATGTAGCTAAGATTGACAAGGTCAGTGATTTTTCTAGGTTATCCTGCTAGCAGGAAATGCATATTTGAGGGGAGGTAGGACTCGCAAACCTGTGACTGAACTAGAGGGTGCCCGGGTGTCATTCCAACCAAAGCATTGACTTGAGACAAACCTGTGATCAGCCAGGCTGTGTGGCTGTGCTACTGTCCACGGCAATTCATGATCTGGCAGAAGCAAAGAATCTATTCTGGGATTCTGTGGTTCTGAGTAAGCCTGAGACTTTTTATCTAGCAATCAGACAAGAAAAGATAGGAAATTGTATATACATTTCCCACACTATTGAGTTTTCTATACCTAACCTTGACTACTTAATACTGTACTGTTATGATTCACTGGACACAATGACTTATTTATTTATAAAGGAAACAAAGTTAACTCTCAGTAGGATTTGTGTTTTCGGTAGAAAATGTGTTTTTAAATTATCAATAATGAAAATGAAAAAAAAAAAGCTCTTCTCTATTGACAGCAAAATTTCTCAGGTCTTTCTTCTCCTGTTTCCCCACCTTCATCAACATAATAGCAAGATACTCTCATTGTCATTTGACTTGTTGACATCTGGAAATTCTTTGTTCTAAAGGCCATATGCCCAAATTCTAGTTCTCCTTCAAGATTCAGCTTTATGTCACTTCTTTCAGGAAGACTTCTTTGGTTGTCTTCCCATCTCCCTTTTCCCTTATGCTCATTTCCTGCCATTGAATTTGCTCAACTATCTGCAGTGATGCTTACAGTGCTTTTGTTTTTAAATGCTATTTGTTACATCTTTTTCCTTCACTCTAAATTGGGCAGTGCTGCAGAGTAAGAGATCTTAGTTCTCTGAACCAATTAATTGTCATCATTCAGTAAGGCTGAGATAGAAGAAAGCCATCCATGAACCAGGGGGACATCCTCACCACATGCCAAAACTGCCTGCACCTTGACCTTGGAATTCTGCACCTCCAGTACTGTGAAAACTAGATGCTTATCATTTAGACCTCTGATCTCTGGCGGCTGGTTAGATCAAACTGAGACAGGTATGATTCAGCATCAGTACTAAATCTACCATGGAAACCAACACTTCCTGGAGCAGACCCTGAGGCTGCGATAGGTGAAAACTTGGGGAGAAAGCATCCTGTGGGTGGGGTGATGCTAGTACAGCTCTGATTCTAGGAATATACCTTCTCTTCAACACTAAAAATACCCTTGATGCTGTTTTCCCAGAATCAGTTTTCACTGAAATTAGGTCATCTTTGAGTCTTTTATTCATCTGCTTTACACTTTAAAGTTTGCAAAACAATAATTATTGGGAGCAGTTGGCATCAGGCCAGCTGAAAGAGAGAAGGAATACTAAGAACTCCACTCTACCTGAGGTTCTGCAGGATTAGAGGGAAGGTAACTCAGGCTTCCCACCTGTAATGTGGGTACATATTCTATTAAAGAAACAGAATGTAAAACTATTTAAAACAAGTGAAAAAACAGGATACTCTTTAGTAGATAACTGTTAAAGGACTAAGAGAGAGATTGAAGATATGAGGGAAAAGCAGCAGAGGAGAAAAGTGTAACTAAAATGGAATATTCACACACAGAGCTGTCAAGGACTAACATGCTTGACGTACTGATCTCCAGGGAGATGCCACTGTATCAACCACCTGCTCTCATATAATGCTTTCTGCAAAAAGAAGGAAAAAACTTTTGAAGGAAAGCTGAAGGAAAAAACTTTGAATGAAAAAACTTCAAATGGATCTAATGCTTTGATTTCATTGTCTTGTCTCAATTTTCCATTTTGGCTGATACATCTTTACCTTGGACACAAATTAAGGTATAAATATCTGGAAATAAGGCAAAGGTTAAAGACTCCTAATAAAGAATAAGACCTGAAATATTTTTCCTGCCCAACTAAACAGAAGGAGAAATTAAACAGTGTGTCCTGGAGATTCAGTCACTTCTAAATGGAATTACCCAAAATGATTCCTGTGGACAACTGTTCGAGTTCTTAATCTGTTTAGCAACTTCTTTATGTGTGATTTACACTTTTCTTTCTTGCCAGGCACCTGGTGGTAAATGGCCTTTTCTGATCTTTCAGAAACTGCTTTGTTGCAATAGGTAATCCTAACCCTGACAATGCTATTCTATCATTAATATAATGTATGCTACATGCTGGAAATAAATTCTGCCACCTTTTCTGTAGTGCAAAGCTGACTCATGGACTCAGAGAAAGTAATGACCCTATGCCCTCACTAAGATGAATGAATCACTGTGCTATTTCAATAAATGTCGAGAAGCATCTACTCCTTCCTTACCTGAACACTACCTGGAATTCTCTGAGGCATGCACAGGGTCAGAGATGGTAAGGTAGAAAGGAAGAGAGGCGAAACCAGAATGAGGGAGATGATGGAAACATATTGCAAAGGACAAGAATATAAGCATTTAATTTAAGAAAACAGCCCCTGAGTGCCAGCACTGTTGTCATTTAATCTTCTACTCTGACAAGGAAGATCATACAGGAAAAAAATTTCAAAATGGTGCCATAGATTTCATTCTACTTTTTGATCGGTCTTTTTCTATTGCATTCCACATAAACTCACCTGAGAATATAATTTTTAAATGATTGTAAATACAAAATGAAAATTCATGTAGGATTCAGGGTGTTATTCCTTTCTTTAACAAAGCTGTCCTATTTTTACCTTGTTCTTATAATAAATAACAAAAGAAGACGTAAGATGTCAGCAAAGAAATATTTCTTTTGACTACCATTTTCTTAGCAATAGGGCAAATATTTGGAGGGGTAACATAAGCACACAAAAATAGCCCATGAGTCAAAAATCATTCCTGTAGGAAGTACTTTTAAAAGTATATAATTAACCTCACACAAAGGAAGTGAAGGACATCTTTCACAGAGCCATTCCCACCCTGTAGAAAGAGTCTGCCTTTCTTTCTTTTCCAAATACAAAATGACTTTCTTTGATTCTCCACCCACACACAAATTCAAATAAACCATGCAGCATGAAGCTTTTTAAATACTGAGATAAGATGTTTCAAAGGTCATATTAACATCTGAAAACGGTCCTTTGCCATTTTACAAATATTTCAAGATTTTGCACACAACTTCTCTCAATTTACAACTTCAGACAGCTGGTATTATTCCCTGATAATAAGAGAAGATGGCTTGTCACCATCGCCAATCATGTGTAGAGACTTAGTTCAGGGGAGATGCCAATCCTTCAAAGGAGGGATGGCAAAAGAAGTATTTTATCTAGTCTGAAAATAGAGGTTGCAATTAGCAAAAAGAGATGATAAATATTTCACTATAAAAAAGTTAAAACAAATCAACACAAAATAAAGCTACCTTTTAAGATAAAGGAATCTAGTGTCCAGAGAGATACCCTAAGATTGTTCTACCCCAACTTGCTTCTCTTTGGCACTGTCCACCCAGCATGTGTGCCCAGTGAGCATCATTGCCAACTGAAATCTCAGAAATAAAGCTTCTCTCTTTGGAGTTGGCAAAGGATTCACTCAACAGTTCCAGAGTGTGTGTTCAAAACCCACTTGGGTCAACAGATCAGCAGTTAGTCAGACGCGTATATATGTGCAGGCATTGATGTTTCAATGTGATCATTTCTTCATCTGAGTCCACATTAGAATTAACCAAAATTTTAATGTACAGATTCCAAGACCCTGCTCCAGAACCTGGTTTTCTAAAGACACAAGGCAAGAACAGAGGCAAGATGCAGTAAGAGGACAGTAGGAGGTTTTCCCAGTCTCCAAATCACATGGCAGGCAAGAGAAAAAAAACGGAAGAATTCAAGTTTCCTAGTAGCAAATATATTTAATTGATATCTTCTCTAATTCAATAAAATCATATATGATTTCTAGGTCTTCCTTCACCTGATGCTGCAGCTGCTTCTTCTAGTAACATTAATGTGACTGGGGATTAAAAGTTTGTACCCTGTTTTCATTAGTACATAGTCCATTCTCTTTCCTATGACCCAGAAGCTGGTCTCTGCCACTTGTTTCCCAAGGGGAAGCCTGCATGTGATGAAGGTTTCATGTGCACATGGAACATGTAACCATCAGGATCCAACACTAAGAAGGAGCCACACTTGGCTTAGTGTGTTGCTTCTTGAAATCCTTAGCTGTTTGTAAATGGCTCCTGCATTTTCATTTTGCATTCAGCCACACAAATATCACAGCCAGTGAGGCCTAGAGGGGCCTCCTGATCTGGTCTCAGCCTACTCCCACCTTGTCTCCCCACCTCGTCAGAATGCAAGCACACTGACAGCTTTCTGTCTTTCATTCATGCTGAATTCTTTTCCATGCTGAAGTCTTGGCACCTGCTGCTTCTCTCTAAAGGACATGGCCACAGCTTCACCTTCAGAACTCACTCTTATCGCTGTTCATGGCCACACCTGCTTTATTTTTGGCATAGTACATCTGAGCACCTGAAATTGCCTTATTAGTATCCCCCCAAGTAGACGTGTTTTTCTGCCCTACTGGAATATACGTTTCTTGCAGGCAGACATTCCACCTGCCTCACTCACCATTTTATCTCCAGTTCCCAAACACCTAATACAGGTTCAACACTCAGTGGGTACCTAAAGGCTCTGCATTGCTTAACTTCTAAAAACTAACTCAGATACCTTGAGGGTTCAGGGGAAAGTTCCACAGATTATGCCACATTAACAAGACACTTTGATAGGTCTGATGCTCAGGTAGGCCAACAGTTTAGTCAAATGCAGGAGCCATGAGATGCCTGTAGTCATTCCCTGTAGATCAGCCCAATGTCTATTCCTATTATGAATTATCATAAAGGGCCAAAGATTGGAAGGCAGGGAGGACAATAATAACCTATGAAAGATGGAGTTCTCCATCACTCCATGTCTCTCAGTGAGGGTGGCTGCCTTGTGAGTGATGAGTTTTCCATGACTGGCAGAGTACAAGAAAAGCCCCAGTGGCCACATATGTGGGGTACAGCAAGGGGGATTGCTGGAGGTGGTGAAAGGAGTTTGAGTTCATTAAGTCTCCCAAAATCCTAAGTTCTTGTATCTAAAATAGAAATAAAATCTTGTCTACTTGAAGGTTGAGAAGACCTGGAACATCAGCTATGTCTGCACAGATTGTTAGCAATAAGGGCAGGGGCTTTGGCGCTTGATGGCATGTGCTAAGCAGCCTGTGATTCAATCACCCCAACTCCCTGGCAGATATACACACAAATACAATAACCAGAAAATGTTCACTAATTCCCAGAGATCAATGTCTACTATGCCCCCAAAGAGACTCTAAAAAGTTAGGTAAGATGATGAGGCATGGTTACAGACTCCATGAAGTCTCCTACCTCCCTCATTAGAACTGTAAATCTCTCTGGCTTTTGGCCCAGCAATGACCATGTGATTGGCAATGTTTGCATAGAGAGAAGAGAGAACTTGCAAGGAGGTCATGGCTGCCACTTGGAACAGGCTGGGGATGGGGGAGAGCTACTCCCAGGCCTCACATATGAACATATGATCCTTACTAATGACAGAGAAGAAATATATCCCCTCAATGTCCTGAGGCCTCAGCCATCAGGTTATTAACCTTTTCTGGAGGCACTGGAGGAGAACTAGAGAAATGGAAGAGGGATTTAAGAAGACAAAATAAGACCACCTCTGCTGCAGTCATATGGATTTTAAAATACATTAAAATGTAGCTCTAAGCCTCAATAATATAAGTTAATTATGGATAAAAAGAGGCTAAATGTAGAAAGTATGAATTATGGTAAATTTCAAAGAACTTAAAAGAATTGTGTAAAGCTACTTAGGGGTTCTGCTTCAATAAGCCACAACAAAGAGTTTTCAAGTTTGAAAAGCTGGTTTACTTGAGCAGATAAAGAGACCCCAGCAAGCCTGTGCTATTAATTTGGTGAGCAAATTGATTCTTTATAAATTAAATAACAGTGACTGCAGATTTCAAACCAGTGGATATAGAATTCATGACATCGTGTATAAACTATTTCTGTTCTCCTTCACACAGGATCACTCTGGAGTCAACACTACCTATTCTGACACCCAGCACTACCTGAACATTTGAATGACAAAATCTCCAGAAGCATAGAAACACCTAAAACGGGTGTTTCTGTTCTGAATGTGCCTCTCCATGGAGCTTGCTCTGAGGGCTGGCCCCTGACTGGGTCAGGGCAGAGCCTGACTGAAATATCATTCACATTCTCCCAAGACCTGGGCCTCCCAAATGCTGACAAAGGAGAGGAATTCCAGGGCAGTGATCCAAGAAAGGGAGAAGAGAGCAGAATTGAGTCACCCTGCTTGGACTCCAATGATGTCACTTAACCCAGGTGCAGGCAAGATACTTGGTTGGAGATTTTTCCCTGGGTGAAAGAGGAAAGGACTCTATTTTGTGAAACCATCATCATCTTGATCCCTTGCACTCACCTCTCCCCTGATTTCCCCTACCCTCCCTCCCCCTTGCTCTATGCTTCAGTTCTGCTGCCAGTTTGTTAGTTTTAATTTTTCTTTGTCTTTTTGTTGATTGTCCCTATACCCCTCATATGAATGAGACCATTCGGTATTTCTCTTTTTCTTTCTGGCCTATCTCTGCTAGTACAATCCTTCTAACTTCCTCCAAGTTGCCACGAATGACATGAAAATCCTATTTTGAAAAATAATTGGGATCAGCAAGCAGAATCCAAAAACATAAGAGAGGAGTGGCAGAGCACCTAAACTATCCCCACCTAGCCTGCACCCCGCACGGCAGGCTTGCTTTCAGCATCCTCATTAAAGAACATCAAAGCCTGCTTGGCTCAGACAATCATTTCATGGGATACTTTCTCATCACAGATGAAGTGGAGTTATGCCCAGCATCACATGGAGACTCAGGACAAACAGCAGTCATAAAGACAAGATCACCTTGCTTGTGGCTCTTTCTGTCACTTCCTTCTCTTTTGAGAACCAAGTCTTCAGGACAAAGGCTGCCTGCTGGCAGCAAAGTTAAAAGGAAAACATCTGAATAGCAAAGCTTACAGAGTCCATTCCCCCCTGCTGGTGATACGAAGGATGCTATCTCCAGCTGGTACGTGTCTGCCAGGTGTCAGGCATGGTGCTAGATACATTCCTGACCTGCCTGCACAACAGCCCTGCCTTCACAGACAAGGAGGCTGCCACTACCTGGTGGCGGCGGCAATGTCCTCAAGCTTACCGCACAGCTGGTGTAGGCAGAGCCTGAATCAAACGAAGTCCACCTTGGCTATAAACCTGTTCTTTGCGGGTGACGGATGGAGGAGACAGTGGGGAAACTTAAAGGCAATAAACACTGCGGGAAATGGCACCCACCGTGGACAGCTCTCCCAAGGAGGGAGAAGGGAGGCTGGTGCCACCTCCAGGTTACATAATCCTGACCTGCAGCGACATGACCCAAGCCACTGCAGGATACTGGCAGGAAGATGTCACTGCCTGGGAACTGCTGTCTGTTAAAATATGATTGTGCTGCAGAGACAAAAAAAAAAAAAAAAAAAAAAAAAAAAAAAAAAAAAAAAAAAAAAAAAAAAAAAAAAAAAAAAAAAAAAAAGGCCATATCTTGTTTTCAGAAAATCTGTATTGGATAATTGGAGATCAGCCAATCCAGCTTGAGGAGCAAGGGAAACAGTTGGCTGCAAAGGATTCGGTAATGAAATGTTGTGTGCATTTGGGCCGGCATGCAGGGAGCGTGGATAGAACAAGGGCAGTCTGAAGCGCAAAGATTGCTTTCAGTAGTTGGACGGTGGAGCCTACGATGACAATGCAAGCTCCAGAAAACAGCCCCTTGACAGAGAATCAGAAGCAAAATTCTCCTGGAGGAAAGAAAGAAGAAAGAAACTAATAAAGAACCCATAGCTATTTTCACCTTGGGTCCAGTTCACTTGGAGTTGTTCCCCCAGCAGCCAACGGAACACAGCCTGGCTCTGTTGCACAAAAAACATTTGTCTAATCAGGATTCTGTTATTGGTCCCATCTGTTGAAAAGGATTGCTCATCACCTCAAAGTTAACTGAAATCTGTTTGTTATCAACAAATTACATAAGAGCCTAAATATTTTATGAATAGGATTGTAAATATTTCCTGCTCTGTTCACAGGATTAACTGCTATTCACCCACGCCTGCCGCTCCTGCCAATCTCTGCCGCTCCTTGGAGGTGACCAAGAGGACACCTCCAGTGCCGCTGTGCATTCCCCAAAGCAGAGAGAAATTTCTAGGTTGCAAAGAAATACTGGCTCCTTTAAGTCAACAGAGCCAGTAAACTGGAGAGAAACATTGTCATGCTATCAGTTGAACACGAGAAAAGAGTATCCAAGGGAGATGATTATTGCCTTCAAAAATTATAGCGTGGCCAAAAGGATACAGATTTGAGAACCAGACAAAGTGCTGGTCCTGTCACTATTCATGGGTAGCCTTGGGAAAGTGAGCTCATCACACTCACAGTTTTCTGCATGTTGTCCTCTTCTCCACAGGACAGATAAAACATGTGACAAAGCGATATTTGGAGTAAAAGTGAGTCCCACAGAGGTCACTAATGACCTTGAAGCCCCATAGACTCACATAGAAACCAGATGAACAGGTGTTTGGAAGAGCCAACGCCTCTCTCCCACTGACTTTCTGTAAACCTGAAAGATTCTGTGGGTTATGTTTCTGTAGGATGCTCCCAGGTTTGATGTTCCAACTAGACATCCAGGTTTGGGAAAAGTCTGAATTTTGCCTAAAAATTACCACATGGCTCCATTCCTTCAACCACCTCACATTCTGCTTCTTGCCTTATCTTTGCCATAAGGCTTTTAACAAACAAATATTAAAATGAACCAACCTGCGCCAGGCCATCCCTCAGGAAGTAACTGGAGTGGCCTCATGTGGTCGTTTGTTTTCCAAAGCTTACCCTCATCACTCTGGAATCTCCACATCCTTTTGGAAACTTTATAAAGGTCTTCTGGGGCCACATTTAACTCCTCTAAGTGGTTATGTTTTACCATTGGGTTGTGTTCCCACAAGTCCCATGTCTGGGTAAATTTTCAAAGGTCTTTCTTTGAATCAACTTATTCCTTGCCTTCTTTGCCCAGCGGTTCATGGGAGCAGAAGCCTTTATTTAAAGGTGAGAGGGAAGGCAGTTAATGGACTGTGCTCTTTTGAGTCTTAGAGGCAGTTTTTGACCACAGCCAAAAGTATGGGCTTCTGTTGCCAAACTGCTCCATTTTCAGGCCTCACTCAAAATCACTAATTAAAACCTGAGGGAATCATCATCCTTCCTACTGGTCTTTAGGGCTGCCTATTTTCAAAGGAGCCAGCAGGGCCCAAATTCTGACTCTCTAGGAAAATTCTTCCATATAAATACAGAAAAAACAGAAGGCAGAAACAGTTTTACCTTGGAATTCAGAGATGTAGCTATCAGTCCCAGCCCTGACATTATATTGGGCCATAGATTTTCTTCATCTGTACCTATGTCCTCCAACATGAAAGATTGGATAAATAAGTGTTCAGGGTCTCTTCTAGCCCCAAACATTAGCCCTAGAAATCATCTTCCTGCAGGCTTTCAAAGTTTCTGCCTACTCAGAAGCGAACAGTCAAGCCTTGGGTCTGAGTGGAGAAAAGTGAGCTAGTGGGAGCATCAGACTAGGTGGACAAAGAATAAAGCCGGATATGCAGGGCATCCTTTGCTAAATGTATTCCAGGAAATAATATTTCCCTACAAGAAAACCAGGTTCTACTTTTCCATAAAGGGGCTCTACAGTCAAATAAATTTGGAAAGTTTTCAGTGAATAAACGGCTTCCTCCATTATAGCAATAAATATGCTAATGTGAATTATAACACTGTGGCTAGCAATCCAATTGATTGGCATTGTGAGTCAAATAGTAATGGCTATGGATTCCTGTTGTAGTAAGAACTTGACAATCTAAGCACCCAATTCTTTCATTCAGTGTTTACTAAATGCTTCCTATGAATGTGCTTCCCTTCCTGTGCTGAGAAGAGAGTATGCTTTGGCGAGTATGCACATAAATATGCATACACACACACATATACACATTGTGTGAGTAGGGGGAGTAGTGAAAGAGAGTCACTTGATCTGAGACCTTAAGACATAATCTAGTGAATTAATCAACAATTGCATAGAAATTATATCATATACCCAACTATGGGGGATAAGACCAGGTAAGACTGAGCATCGATGAGAGTAAGGAAAAGCACTGTGGAGAGTCAGTACTCATTCTATTAGAAATTCAATTAGTGTAGACCAGCCGATAAGCTGACACAACTGAACATGTAAGATTTATCTCCATTTTTAGGCAGAGAGCTGACAAATATTCTTTAGCACCAACGGAAGATAATTGGAAGTACTGCCATAAAATCTAGAATTACTTTTCTCTGCCTCAAGCCACTTGGAATGTATGGCCATTTCTCACTACCTCTTTAATATATAATTCCTCCTGTTCTCCTTTTCTCTATTATCAATTCTACTACCTGTCCTCTGATTTTCCTGAGTCATGTAAATTAATTACCATTTGAAACCCCAAGTTGTTACCAGTAACTTAAGAGTTTTAAGAAAAATACCATGTCCCCCATCTATTTAATCACTCTTTCCTGCCATAAATCTCCTGGCATGTTGTGAGTTCACTGAGCCCATGGCTCCAGGGAGGATGTTCAGGAGGACTAATTCTACTTTAGGCTGAGATAAGACTTCTAACATACACTGGAACTTAAATAAAGTTGAAGAGCCACATTCTCCAGACCTACCATGCAGAGAATCTCCACATGCCCACTCTGTAGAATGCTTAATGGTATTAGTGAACACTAAAAGTTTAACCTGGAAATTTTCAGTAGGCTAAGAGAAAGAAGGAAGGAGGAAAGTGGGGAGACCAGCAAGAGAGTGAAACACCCTGAAGATACCTTAGACAGGAAATCATGGAACACTGAGGTGCCAGAGCTCTGAGTAAGAAGCCATCTTGGAAGTGAGTACTTCAGCCCTAACTATCCTCACTAATAACTTGTGAATCAGAGAGATGCTACCAGATGAAGTTTCCTGAATTTCTGACCCACGTATCAGGAGTCACAGAAGATGTTTTCATGAAGGCACTAAGATTCACAGAATTTGTTATGTATGCGGTAACATATAACTGTAACACTTGCTTTCATCCAGTTCAGGAGTTAACTTCAGTGGGAAGGAACAAAAGAATAGATTTTGGTTATAACTGTGACAAACGAACACAAGGAAGCTCGATTTTCTGTGGTGCTTGACAATGTTGGCCATATTCTTTCCTGAGTGGGAAGCTGTCAATTCCAATAAGACAATATTAAGAGATCCAGATTATTAGCAGTGGAGTTAATTTAAAGGAGCACAGTAGAAGGAATTAGTACGGAGAACTTCATATTCCCAGATACAGTGGCATGCATTCTCCTTTACAATTCCCATAAATATCTTTGATGCTCAGTGTGTAGCTCAGGAGACCATGCCTGAGAGAAGCAAATGGGTTTACCAGGTCACAGAACAATGATGAATAAGACGGTCTTCACAAAGACTGCAAACAAGCCCTCCAGCCAGCAGTTAGGTGTTATTCTGCCTTTTCCCTCAAGGTGACTCTGATTAGGAGCAATAACAGGGCCAGAATCACCTCCAGCAGATCTCTGAGGAAAGCAACCAAAAATACAAGACCTACATAATGCTCTAGAGGATTCCCTCAGAGAAGATTCTTTCCTGTATGTATTCATTGAGTCTCCCTTGTACTCAAGCTCCAAAGATGAGTAAGGACTACCCTTGACTCAAAGGACTTGCTGCCCCGTAGAGAAAACCTTCACACAAAAGCACTTCACTGGAGTAAAAGGGCTGTGTGTTCTGGCAGGAGCTACCTTCTGCCCATCCCAGGGGAGGTGGAAATATGTTCTAGAATAGATGCTGTGTTTGTCATATAGGACTGCCATATATCACTCATGAAACGGCTAGCACTGCCCACTCAGTGGTGAGTCCTCCCACCCCAGTCCTCCTGTCTCTGTTTATAGAGCCCATTTGTTAAATTCACTGGCTTGCCTGACTCTACCTTTCTTACATATAAATCTATCACCAGTTACTAGTACTTTTTCAAAATTTAATGTACACATGAGGGGCCTGAATAGAACAATACATTGAGAGAACTGAATTCTGTGTGCTTTAAAGATGAAACCCAAACGAAAATACCTTGACAAGGGATAGGAGTTTAATACTTCATTTTTACCTTTCTCTCAGTGCTGGCTTGATACTCCACTGAACTGCCTTATAGGTCTGACTGGAAAACCTTCCATTTTATGTGGCTTTGCTAGATTCCCTTGTTTACCCCGAATGCTCCTACTTCTTAATGTGACACTTCATTCCTCATTCCTTTTTAGGGAAGAGCTCTCACTGCTGCTGATTCCAGCCTGGTTAAAGTCAGATGTAAAGAAATGAAAATGAAAAATGCTGTTTCCTCCAACATTAATTCACCCCTTTTCTCTCTCTATCTCTTTCTCCTCTTCTCTCTCCCTCTCTATGTCCATCTCTGCCTTCCTTTCCTTCTCTTTTACTGAAACTCCAAGCCAACCATTCTCCTACTTACTGCCACCAGGATTGGGCTCTGTGCACCTAGTTCCCGTAGGGCAGAAACTTCAACGGTTCTTTTTAAATACATGAGTTAATAGTGTCAGAAGCCTACTAATATAAGATGCTCCAGCAAAGCATATAATTCCTTCCTGGGGAATGCACCCACCAGTCAGCTGGGGGTGTGAGTTGTGTGTAGATGGTGATGTGGGAGCAGAGGTAGGGGAGTCCAGCCCAAAGCACTGCACAACCACAGGGGATGTAAGACACTGCTGGATTCACTGTGGTGGGAACAGACTGTGTGTGAGGACAAGGAAGCAGCAGATAGGATGGTACCAGAGAAGCAGAGAGGTCAAGACACAGTCCTACAGAATGCCAGGCTGGAAAGTCTTGCCTGTGCTATGAAGGTGCAAAAAACCATTCACATGAGCATTCTGGGCACTGATGGGGCCACTCGTGACCCCACAAAGGTTTCTAAAACACAGGCTTCCTCCCCTTATTCATGCACCTGTGTGACAGGCTTAGGTTTTAAACTTAAAGGATTCCACTGTTCTCACCTTTTGAGCTCATCTCTATAGATCTACCGAAAGCTTTATCATAAATCTGAAAGCTTCTATTTGTAAAGTCATTTAACTGAAGAACTGAAAGCAAGGCCACGCTGTGGCACCAGTCAGGGTTTTTTGTCCACGTTTAGTACTGGGTTTTGGACTTTAAATTCAGTTGGTCACTGTGGTCATGAAAAAGTTCATTTGGTTTAAACAAATGTAGGAATTGTGTACATATTACTTTGAAGTTCTGCCCTGACTCCTGAGTGTTCCTGGAGATATGAGGTGCTCCCAACCATGCTGACACAGGTGTTCTCCAAAAGTAGGCCCTTCTGCTGAAAGCTTATTAGCTGACTCTCCCTTAGCAGGACTCCTTAAGAACCTCCTACTGGCTGTCTTTCTACTGAACAACTTCTTCAGTCTTTAAGGCTTTTGCCCATTTTTCAGTTGGGATGTTCATTCTTTTTGGTGTTAAAGTATACGAGTTCTTTATATATTTTGGAAATGAATCACTTGTCAGCTGAGTGATGGGCAAGTATCTTCTTCCACTCCATGGAAAGCCTTTTTGCCCAAAGAAAATGGAAACAGTAATAAGAAAAGATTTCTTCACCCCTTTGTTCACAGCAACATTACTCACAAGTAGGTCCTGAAACCCACCTTAATGCTCATAAACACAGGACTAGATAAGACAAATTCAATGTCTCCAATTCAGTTATATAAAATTTCTTGTAGAGCTGCAGTACTAGTGGTGGTTAAAGTGTGGAATATGTTTAATGAAATAATTCTCAGCTATTAAAAAATGATGGAATTGGGTCTTTTGGTACAATATGCATGAGTCTTGAAGTGATGGTGCTAATTTAAATAAACCAGAAAGTGAAAGACAGTTCCTGGATGGTTTCACTCATCTGTGGAATATAAATAAAGCAAATAAACTAGCAAACAACAAAAAATAATTCTTAGACTGTGAAAAATATAATGGTTGGGATGGGAAGGGGAAGAAGGAGGAAAGGTGATGGGATGCTGGCCCTGGGGCTTTGGTGGAAGATAAGTGAAGGGAGGTGTGAAGGTGTGATCCCAAAATTACACAGCTATGTGATCAAATGACAAATCAATAAAATTTGAGTTGAATCAAGGGAAGTAGCATCACAGGTTCAAGGAAGATTTATAGAAAGTTCTGTAGAAGGGAAGACTAGCAGCAGATAGCTGTGAATCCCAATAGTGGGGAGGAGGATCTGTTATCCCAAGGTCATGTCGGGATTATAGCACACAAGTTGCAGCAGAATCAGAGGAACAGAAGTTGTACATAGAGAAGAGAGGTGGAGAGCCTGGGATAAGGCAGAAGCACAGAGGAACAGGAGACTAGTTTCAAGGGTGAAGAAGGTCAGATCCCCCTCAGTATTAAGCTGCAGAGTCAATGAAGTATCTGTAAATATATACGCCTTTTCATTTATTTCA
This sequence comes from Uropsilus gracilis, assembly GCA_004024945.1. NCBI lineage: Eukaryota > Metazoa > Chordata > Mammalia > Eulipotyphla > Talpidae > Uropsilus > Uropsilus gracilis. The sequence goes on along the minus strand of PVHY01020376.1, from coordinate 5,755 downwards.
TCTCAAACAGTGTTTTCTCTACTGCAACCACCATTCAAAAAGCTCCCAAACACACTGAAAACCTATAACAACCCTTTGAATCTGGTATTAGTATTATCATCATGCTGTTACTTTAGAAACTGAGTCACAGAGCAGTCAGGAAACTCGCCCAAGGTCACAGAGTCAGGAATCCATTACTGTAAATGTTACCTAAAACAATCTGCGCCTTTGCAATTTGAACACATAAGTCCTCTTTTCAACTCTGTGAATTATATAACCTAATATATTTTTCATTACTGTCATTCTTTTGTTTCCCTTTGGAGCTACTCTTTTTCTGGTTGAGTGTTTGCTTTCTGACTCGCCTAACTATTATCTTCTTATTCGTGTTTTTATTTTGTCCTTTTCTCTGTATTTGAAGAGTCTATTCCAAATTTACCTTTGATTTTTTTTAAGCATTTTACTTGTCCTTTTTCCTTCCATTACTGATTCTTATTTCAGTAACACATTTTGGTTTTTTTTTTTTTTTTGGCCAATTCCCTTTTTATCTCTACTTTCATTTCAACTGGATCTCTCATTATGCCTGCCTACTCCTTAGAGGATGGACCATCCTACATTTTATTAAATGCAGCTAGCAGGGGTTTTAAAAATTACCTTCTACTGCCTGGAGCAAAAATTGTTTTCTGAGGTATTTCTTCTTCTAAATGTTCTAGATAATTCTACTTTCTTGAAATTTTGGAGAAATAGTCATCCTCTATATATACACATACACACATACGTGCACACAGTTCATTGGGTTCTGGCAAATTCTAGCACTCAGATGTAAATCCAAGGTTTAACATTGATATACAAGTCCTGTATATTAAACATTGATACAAGCCGCAGATTCTGAGGCTGAACACAGTTCCATGTAGCTCAAATTGGTTTAGTATGAGATGGTCTGAGCCTGGTGTCAGGTTCCCTGTCATGTTACAGAATAAGAGCAGTCTCTGGCGCTTCTTGAAAAAGTAAAGTACATAAATGACTATGCATTGTACAATACTGGCACAGTGCAAAGGAAATACTACTGGTAAAGAAATATGTTCCTGAGAAAGAAAAACTGATCAAAGAGAAAGAATCTGATGGTGCTAGCCATACTGTGCCTCCAGGCAAAAGATTCAAGTATTCCTTATATCTGTTCCATTCTTATAAAACAAAGCCAACTCCATCAGAGCAGTGATGGCGCACAAGGTACATTCTACCTCCCACACATCATTAGAGCTTCAAGCTAAAGACTAGGTCTTGCACTTCCCCTTTCCAAAAGGCACATTGGCCTTGATATGGTAGTCAATGGGACCAGGTTCAGTCCCAGAGCAGGCTGGGAACCACTTCATTCCATAAATCTCTGTCTCATCTATGCAGTCAAATAATTGGGCATATGCAGAGTTTACAGATTTTGACAATGAATTCTGTTGAATGAGATGTTTAAAAAGACAGCCTAACATCAAGTCAGCACATGAGTCAGGAAGTGACCTGATAACAGAGAAACAGTGTGGCAGGGCCCTTGGGTCCTGCTCGACAGGTAGGAGATGTCCAGGAAGAGGACTCATTCATCATCCCTTGAGCACAAGTCTCTATTCCATCCTTGTCCTGTTGGAACAAGTTGCCTGCATGGCATGGAAATTCTTCAAGGGACATCTCAGAAACAAAACCCATGTGGATGAAAGAATACAAAAAAAAGGTCCAGATGGCTTTGCTGCGCTCCCCATTGCAAATGAGGACACTGTCCACAGCAGCCGGAGTGCATCTGCTCGCTATTTTATTCAATTACTTAATTAGAGTAATGTTCTCTCTTTAATTGTTGCTGTTTTAATAAAACAGAAAAATGAAGTTGCTATTGGATATTTCCTGATACCAGTTTAGGTTCTGAAAAGAAAAGCCTCATCCAAGACTTCCAAACCCCTAGACATACCCCTGCCCCTCCCAGGGATGCAGTTCTCTCACAAGATGCATATGGCTTTTTTTCTTTTCTTTCTTTTCAAGCAAAAGAAAATTTGAGGCTAGTTGAACTCCTAGTGTTATCCCTTCCAGCAGATCTATAACTGTGTCGTCGGAGATAGGAAACTGGCAGCAAGGAACAGCAATGATTAATCACATTGTTATTTCCTTAATGCAGATAAATCCATCTCTGAGGCACTGTGCGAGTTATCTGCTTGGTAAGTGAGGCTACAAATGAGCAAGGCTCAGAGTGGAAGTTCCCTGGTCACAGGACAGATGTCTAGAAAACATGATCTATGGCTTTGGAGTGGTAGTCTTCAGAAGCCATTCTGCAGCTCTGTATTTAAATGCAATTAAAGATTCTGGTGAGGAAGCAACATCTATGACCAGCTTCCATTGCCCACATTAAAACCCTCCCGGATGCAGATGATGAATACTGCTCTCTCAACCCCACCCTAAGCAATTAAATCCAGTCTTTGAGAAGGGACTGGATAGTCTCTCAGCGCCCCCAGGTGATTCTAATGTGCAGCTGGGCGAGAACCTCTGATCTCTTGCCAAATGAGGCAAGAGAGGACTGGGGTGATTCAACCACCCAACTAGTGTGAGATCATCAGAGGGGATGCAGATGGCATATGAGGGCACCCAAAACCGCTTCTTGCCCAAGCTGAAAACAAGCTGCACACATTAAAAGAAGATTAATGACTGGACAGTTAAAGGGGGGGGATCATTTTAGTATTATTTAAAAGTGCATAGAAGGCAATTTAAAGTTTACTGTTCCTGAGTTAGAAGTTGTTGATGAGATCTTGCTCTCAAGGTCCAATGTAAAACAGCCAAAAAAAAACCCAAAGGTGTGCATGCTCTTAGAAAGATTAGCAGCTGTGAAGTAGTAAAAGTCAAAACATAGCAAAACAAAATAAAAATGCTAAATTATACCAAGGTTGCTTTCATTCTGAACTCTTTCTCTGATTTGTATGTTTATATTATAATCACTGGGAATTAATTCTATTATTTCAAGAGGATATTACTGAAAAGTGATAGATATCAGAGAGACTGGAGGATGGTGGGTGGGGGATAGACAGGAACATGGTTGGGGACAATCAAAGTCATGGGAACAGGATGAAGCAGTATTGAGAATCCACTGTTTCTTTTTACTGTATCCAAGAGGAAAAATGTGTAATGTCAGGTTTTAAATTTTGTGCTGTCCGGCTCAGCAGCAATTTTAGAAACAGTGTCTTTCTCTGAGGTCAGCTGCAAATCTGTCCATTACCCTGGTAAGAGTTTACAGTTTTGCTGCCACAATGCTATAGCCTGGGAGACTTCAGAGGCCTGACAGAAATCAAGATCCTGAAACTCAGTGGCCTGGCATTCAGACTCCCCAGCCTCCGACTCTCTCTGGAATCGCTGACCTGTGCTGTGGCAATTACAGCTGCTACCACCTGCAGCTCCACCCCCAGACTCACACAGGCTCTACAGGGAGCTCACCATCTGCCCAGGGGGTTTGTGTAGGGCCAAGCACAACCTGCATTTCAATTTGATCACTTCATCTTCTGCATTCATTTACCTGCTATTTGCACAAACACTGATGGGGGATTTGTTTGATTTTGATGAATAACTATTTGGGGGTTTAATCTTAGAACTGATGATGGCAGACAGAATCCCAAAGAATCTGTCTTTCATGATTCACATCAGACTTTATGGTCATTTAGCCAGATAGTGAGAGTACTGAGAAAGGGCTATGCCATTCATGTTTCTGAAATTTAATATAAATATGCTTTTTCCTGGAGGTAGCAAGATGCCTACTCTAAGACTAAAGAATTGTTTGCTTCAAGCAAGGCTAAAACTACACCAATAACCTTGCTCCTTAGTAACTTATACAAGAGGGTGCAGCTGCCTTGATCTGGCCAAGGTCGATTATGGTCAATATCCCCTCTGGTAGGAACTACCCAGCCTACCACCCTTTCATCAGAGAGGAAGTAGTCAGTCAGGCCCTATGCAGAAATGATGACTCACTGATGAACAGTTGTTTCAGATAATTCAGAGACCCCAGATAGGATCTAAAAGCAGTTCTCAGCAGAGGTGGAAGATGTTGACCAATCACAATCCTTGGACTTGTGACTCCAGAGAGAACTGACCAACAGGAGCAAGCTGAATGAAGAAAGCCTGTGCCAAGACTCTAAGAGCCATGTGACCCTGGAATTATCTGGCATCTTACATATTACCTTCTCAGTCTCAGACACATTTCACTAGCATTCTACCACAAGCCCAAATCTTGTCTGAATGGTCAAAGGGAACCTCCATTCCTTTTGTGGGAATGAATGTTGGCAGGTGATATCATAGAGAACTGGACTCAAGTCTGATTCCGTCACTAGATCACTTACTAGATAAATACCTTTAATGTACTTGTTCAACTTCCTTGAATTTGAGTTTCTAATTTGTCAAGAAAGAAAGAGAGAGAGGAAGGAAGGAAGGAAGGAAGGAAGGAAGGAAGGAAGGAAGGAAGGAAGGAAGGAAGGAAGGAAGGAAGGAAGGAAGGAAGGAAGGAAGGAAGGAAAAGAAAGATCAACTGACAAGTCTCAATGTGAAAAATTTAATGTTAAAAAAAATTGTATATGAAACTTAGCACGATGTCTAGCACATGGTCATTAGCACGTATTCACTATTGTTTTCATTGTGATTGAGGACACATCATAGACACTAGTAAGTACTGACCATTAGAACAGTCCCTAGGCTCTAAGGCAATATCATTATTAGAAGCAAAGAGTATACATTATCCTTGCTTTCTCCTTAACAAGTGGGAAGAAGGGAGGCACCTGCTGACAAGGCCACAGCCCAGCTTGCTGCAGGCAGTCTTGATGAGAAGCCCCTCTGGAGGGAAAGCACCAACAGGGACTGACTGAGTTCCTTACAGGATGTTCCCCATCGCTGCCTCTGCTAGAAGGACTAGTATTATTCACACAAAACAATTTGATTTAAATGTGATCGAACTAAAAGGCAAATATCCACTTTGATTAAGACTCCCAGCCAACTCAGCTACAGATTGTTAACAAACTTGTGAGGACTGAAACAGCCCAAAGAAATACTCTAATCTCCCAACTTGAGGACTTAGAAAAAGAGCAATAAAAAAACCCAAAACCCAGCAGAAGACAAGAAATAACAAAAATAAAAGCGGAGATTAATGAAATAGAAACCAAAAAGACCATCGAGAAGATAAACAAAACCAAAAGCTGGTTCTTTGAAAAAATAAATAAAATTGATAAACCCCTTACAAGGCTTACAAGGAAAAGAAGAAAGAAAACTCAAATAAACAGGATCATAAACGAAAACGGAGATATTACAACAGACCCAGCAGAAATCCAAAAGATAATTAGAGACTACTATGAACATCTATATGCAAACAAATACAACAACCTGGAAGAGATGGACAAATTCCTGGAACAATACAGTCATCCAAAATTGAACAAAGAAGAAATAGAAAACTTAAACAAATCAATCACAAGCAGTGAAATTAAGGCAGTCATCAAAACTCTCCCTAAAAACAAGAGCCCAGGTCCTGATGGTTTTATAAATGAGTTCTACCAAACATTCAAAGAGGAACTAACACCAGTACTATTAAAACTCTTTCAAAAAATTGAGAAAGAAGGAAAGTTACCAAATACCTTCTATGAAGCAAACATTACACTAATTCCAAAACCAAATAAAGATAGTGCAAAGAAAGAAAACTACAGACCAATCTCCCTAATGAACACAGATGCAAAAATTCTAAACAAAATCCTGGCAAACCGAATCCAACATTGCATAAAAA